>OX456488.1:44395901-44532131 GCA_949748235.1 Platypus cylindrus | reverse complement strand
GGCTAACTCGAGAAGAAATGGGAAAAAGCATAGAAAATATAGAGAAAATAGTAGGTAAAATGACAGCCACAGTGTATGAAAAAATAGTGAATGAAGAGAAAAAACAGAGAACAGAAAAAGAAGATAAAGCAGAACAAAGACTGGAACAAATAGAGAAGCAATTTAAAACCAGAATGGATAAATTAGAAACGAAAATATTGGAATTGACAGTGGGAAGTACAATAAACCAAGAAAGAAGCAAAACGACATATGCGGCGATCACGGAAAGGATAAAAGAAAATGGTACAAAAAAGATACAGGGATGGAAAACAGCAGAAAAAATAAGAGAAATCACAGTGAAAGCGGCGGAAGGGGAGAATGTAATGGAAAAAATAAGAGAAAACTTTACGATAGAAGAAGTAGGTGAAGAAGGTATAAAGGAAGTAAAAAAATTTAAAAGTGGATTGGTAGTGATGAAGTGCAGAAACGAGCTGCAACAGGAGCAAATAGGGAAGAAACTGGAGAAAGTAAAAGGAATGACAGTGAGGAAAATGAAAGAGACAAAGCCGTTGTTATAATTAAAAAAATTGAGCAAGGATATACTGAAGAAGAAATAGTAAACGAAAATGAAGAAATAAGGAAAATGGTGGGGATTAGAGAGGTGAAGACAGTAATGAGAGCAGTTAAAAAAATGCCTTTAGGAACAGTAAACAATATGTGGAGGACTGGGTAGTAGAAGCTGATAAGGAGATATTCAAGTACGTGGTAAAAAAAAGAAAATTATTGATAGATTTTACTGTAAAACAGGTAGAGAAATATGTAAAGATCGCGATTTGCTATAAATGCTGCTGCTATGGGCATGTAGCCAAGTACTGTACAAGAACGGAGGTATGCTACAGATGTGGACAGGAAGGACATGAAGGGAAAGATTGTGAGAAAAATGAGATAAAATGCGCCAATTGCACAAGAATTAAAGGTAAAGATATGGAGCACATGGCCACCAGCAAAAAGTGCCAAATATATAAAGAAAGGAGGAACAACATAGAAATAGGATCGATTATGGAAGCTGGAAAGAAGAGAAGAAACAAACAAAAAACTGAAAAAAATAGGGGAAAGGAGCAGAAAACAATGAGAAGAAAAAAGGAAGAAATATGGAGGTTAGCAACATGTAATATACGAAGCATAAAGGGAAAAGAAATAGAACTGGAAGATGAGTTTCTGGGAAATAAGATAGACATACTTACAATAACGGAAACGAAAAAAAAAGGGCGAGGATTACAAAAAATGGTGAAAGCAAGTGTATTTATATATAGCGGAGTGGAAACAGAGAAAAGAGCAGCTGAGGGAGTCGCATGTATGATAAAAAAGGAATGGGCACACAATATAGAAGAATGAGAGGCGTGTTCAGAGAGGATAGTGACAATAAATATGAAGGACGATAATGAGAGCATTAAAACGATAATAAGTGTGTATGGACCAAATGAAGACGAAAAAAAAGAGAACAAAGAGATATTCTGGGTAATGTTAACAGAAACGGTAGAAAGAGCAAAAAGCGAAATATACATTGCAGGAGATTTTAATAGTAGAGTGGGAAAGGGAAAAACAGGAGAGAGCAGAATATTGGGCCAGAATGGGGAGACAATACTAAATGATAACGGAGAAAGATTGATAGAGTTTTGCCGAATCAACAATATGTTTATATCAAATACTTATTATAAGCACAAGGATATACACAAATATACTAGAGAGATGAGCAGCAAAAATGAAAAATCAATAATAGACCACATAGTAGCAGGAAATGAAAATAGAAAGAACATAGTAGATGTAAAAGTGTCAAGAGGACCGGAAGTGGGAAGTGATCATTATATGGTTATATCAAAAATTAAGAAAGCACTAAAATCAGACAACAGAGAGAGAAAAGAAGTTAAGATAGAATATGAGAAAATAAAAACGTATAGGCTAAAAGACGGAGAGGTGGCAAAGCAATATAGAGAAGAAATGAAGAGGATGATCGACAGCAGAAATGAGAAATGGAAGGCATTAAGTTTGGAGGAGAGTTGGGAGGAATTCAAAAAGATGATACTACAAACAAGCTCGGAAGTGTGTGGAAAAATAAAAAAAAATAAGAAAATAAAACAAACGGCATGGTGGACAGAAGAGATCAAGAGAAGAGTGAGATTAAAAAAGAAAAAATGGAAGGAATGTCTACAAAAAAAAACTAGAGAAACGTATCAGTGTTACAAGGAGGAAAGGAAAATAGTGAAGCAATTAGTATTAGAGGCGAAAAGAAATGAATGGGCAGAATTCGGTAATAAATTAGAAAACGAAGCTGCAGAGGGAAAAAAAATATTCTATAGTAGACTAAGAACAATAAGAAAAGGAAAGACCAACGTTGCTACATATTTACATAACAAAGAAGGAAAAATATTAAGGCAGGAAGATGAAATAATGGAAAAATGGAAGCAATACTTTGAAGAGCTGTTGTCAGACAATATAGAGAGGAACGATACAAGAGAAGCAGACAATACAGAGAGATAGGAATGCAAAGACGAGGAAGAGGAATTTAATATGGAGGAATTGGAAAAGACCATAAAACAACTGAAGAATGGAAAAGCACCAGGGAGTGACACAATAACGACTGAAATGATAAAATATATGGGAGAAGAGGGAAGGCAGGTAATGCTGGACATGTTATCCATATAACATAATATGGAAAGAGCAAATGATACCTAAAGAATGGCAGCATGCACTGATAGTACCAATCTTTAAGAAAGGAGATAAGAAAGATTGTAATAATTACAGAGGAATAATTACGAGAGAATAAAAATTAAAATAGAGAAAACACTGGACGAATCCCAGTCAGGATTTAGGGAAGGCAGAAGCATTCAAGACCATATATTTACGATTAAGCAGATAGTGGAAAAAACAAGTAAAAGGAAAAAAAATGTATACATGGGTTTTTTAGATTTAAAAAAAGCATTTGATAAAGTAAGAAGAGATAGATTGTGGAAGATGATGGCAGAGAAAGAGATAAGCAGGAAAATGATCAGATTAATAAAAAAATATATATGAAGAAAGCTCAAATAGCGTGATAGTCAAAAACAGACAATCAAAAAAATTTAAAAGGAAAAACGGACTAAGACAGGGAGGAGGACTAAGTCCAACATTATTTAATATTTACATGGACAAAATAATAAGAAAAGCGAAAGAAAGAACTAGAGGACTTGACGTGGGATGGAATTATATGGAGAGAGTTGAAGTAAAGATTGGAGCATTTGCGGACGATATAATAGTGATAGCATCTAACGACAAAGAGTTGCAGACCAGCATAAATAAATGGAATGAAACACTTAGAGAGAACGGAATGGAGATGTGTAAAGAGAAAACAAAAGTAATGGTGATCGGGGAGCAACATGAGATAAAAATCATAGTAGATAAGGTGAAATTGGAGCAAGTGACGAAATGAAAATATTTGGGAGTAGAAATAACTAGTTCAGGAAAGCAAGAAGAAGAAATTAACAACCGAATAGGAAAAGCAATGAAAGTGTTTTACAGTATCAGCAATACGATTGTGGGAAAAAAAGAAATAACAACAAAAACAGAAATAAACGTCTATAAAACAATAATAAGACCAATACTGACATTTGGATGTGAGACATGGATAACAGATAAAAAGGAAATAAGTAAAGTCTAAGCGGTAGAAATGAAATACATGAGGAGAGTAAAGGGAGTGACAAAGAGAGAAAGAATCAAGAATGAAGAAATAAGAAAAGAATTAGGAATAGAGGCGATACACAAATACATAGAGAAGAGGCAGTTGGGATGGTGGGACCATCTGAAAAGAATGGGACAGGTAAGACAAGTGAGAAGGGTATGGGAAGCTGGTCCTGGACAGAAAAGAAAAAGGGGAAGACCTGAAACTACCTGGGATGACATAATAGAAAAGATATTACAAAGAAGAAGAACAACGATGAATGAAGCTAGTAGGATGGCAAACAACAGGAAAGAATGGAGAAAGTTACGTTTTTGCTTCACGCAGTTACGTGAAGCAAAAACGAATAAGCCTAGAAAAGGAAAGAAAGAAAAAGAAGAAAAAAGGAAAAAAAGATAAAGACTAACAAGCCTACACCAGAAATGGTAGACAGGCTTTAAGATATATATATATATATATATATATATATGTATTTTGCTCTTTCTACCGTCTCTGTTAACATTTCCCAGAATTTCTCTTTGTTCTCCTTTTTGTCGTCTTCATTTGGTCCATACACACTTATTATCGTTTTAATGCTCTCATTATCGTCTTTCATATTTATTGTCAATATCCTCTCTGAACACGCCTCCCATTCTTCTATATTGTCTACCCATTCCTTTTTTATCATACATGCGACTGCCTCAGCTGCTCTTTTCCCTGTTTTCACTCCGCTATATATAAATACACTTCCTTTCATCATTTTTTGTAATCCTCGCCCTTTTTTTTCGTTTCCGTTATTGTAAGTATGTCTATCTTATTTTCCAGAAATTCATTTTCTAGTTCTATTTCTTTTCCCCTTATGCTTCGTATATTCCATGTTGCTAATCTCCATATTTCTTCATTTTTTCTTTTCATTGTTTTCTGCTCCTTTCCCCAATTCTTTTTCAGTTTTTTGTTTGTTTCTTCTCTTCTTCCCAGCTTCCACAATCTATCCTATTTCGATATTGTTCCTCCTTTCTTTATATATTTGGCACTTTTTGCTGGTGGCCATGTGCTCTATATCTTTACCTTTAATTCTTGTGCAGTTGGCGCATTTTATCTCATTTTTCTCACAATCTTTCCCTTCATGTCCTTCCTGTCCACATCTGTAGCATACCTCCGTTCTTGTACAGTACTTGGCTACATGTCCATAGCAGCAGCATTTATAGCAGATCGCGATCTTTATATATTCCTCTACCTGTTTTACAGTAAAATCTGTCAATAATTTCCCTTTTTTTACCACGTAGTTGAATATCTCCTTGTCAGCTTCTACTACCTAGCCCATTTTTTTTAACTGCTCTCCATACTGTCTTCACCTCTCTAATCCCCATCATTTTCCTTATTTCTTCATTTTCTCTTAATATTTCGTTTATTATTTCTTCTTCAGCATATCTTTGCTCAATTTTTTTTATTATAAAAAACGGCTTTGTTTCTTTCATTTTCCTCACTGTCATTCCTTTTACTTCCTCCAGTTTCTTCCCTATTTGCTCCTGTTGTAGCTCGTATCTGCACTTCATCACTACCAATCCACTTTTAAATTTTTTTATTTCCTTTATACCTTCTTCACCTACTTCTTCTATCGTAAGGTTTTCTCTTATTTTTTCCATTACATTCTCCCCTTCTGCCGCTTTCACTGTGATTTCTCTTATTTTTTCTGGTGTTTTCCATCCCTGTATCTTTTTTGTACCATTTTCTTTTTTTCTTTATATCATATCGCCGCATACGTCGTTTTGCTTCTTTCTTGATTTATTGTACCTCCCACTGTCAATTCTAATATTTTCGTTTCTAATTCATCCATTCTTTTTTTGAATTGTTTCTCTATTTGTTCCAGCCTTTGCTCCACTTTATCTTTTTTTTCTGGTCTTTGTTTTTTCTCTGCATTCTCCATGTTTTCATACACTGTGGCGGTCATTTTAATTACTATGCTTTCCATATTCTCTATGCTTTTTTCCATTTTTTCCCGAGTTTATCCTTCTCTTTTATCCTCCTCTTTACATAACCTAATTTCCCTTTGAATCAGTTTAATTTGATTAATTAACTCATCTGATACTCCACTTAATTTTTTCTTACTGCCTTCGCTTTCTTCTTTCCACTGAGACATATCTTTCTGTCTTAGTTTTATTCTTTTTTACATGCTATCCTCAACCTCGCTCATCACTACTCCTCTATATGATTTGTTTGCTTTTTCTTGCTCCTCATAGTCCTCATCTTCCTCCGTTGAGGTTTTTCTTTTCCTATTCTCCACTTTTTCCACTGGTGGAGTTCTTTTGATTTTAGTCGCCACTTCGAATGGGTTTTTAGCCTCCATTCTTGCGAAATCAATCCTAACTCTATTTTATAATGTTAAATATTTATATCAGATCAAAAAAAAACATAAAAGTTGACCTTTTTCCTTATCTCGATACACCGTTCCTGCTTATCAGGTCTGCGTGTTATTTGGGAAATAACTAGGAAATAATAGGAAGGGCACTTTCCTATACTTATCTAAATTTCTTCCTTCTCCCTTGTTCTGTTTTTAGTTAATATCCTTATAAAACTTAAAAATAAAAACTTTATTGATATATTACCCTTAAACCACTATATATAAACAATCAATACTCTGCTTATCTGGGTATCGACTTTTCGATTACAGCACAAATAAGCATCCGACCACTTTCACTCTCCGATATAGACTAATTATATTATTAATTAATTTAATTCAATATTTTACAATAAAATAATAAACTTTTTATTCAAAACAAAACAAAGCTAATACCTATTTTCTTTCGCGAACGAATTGAAAAATGATTTTGGAAATCATAATTCGTTAGGATACATTTCGTTAACTGTCAAATGTACAAACAAAAAAATATATTATATAAAAAATATACACAAATTAAATATAAAAAAAAAACTCGAAACTCTGTCGAAAGAAAACGGCTTATATTGAGCTACTATATTGATAATATTTTGTTTTGATTGGAGCCACTCTATAAGCAGTGGTTCGGATAAAGCAAAATTTTGCTTCATCTTTTATTATCGAGCATTTGTATTGCTGAGAAAACACTTCATGATTTTATTCAAGAGAGCTTTATATACCTGAAGCATTTCGAAGTCTAGCAACATTTTTGCTGCAGCAAGATACGATCCGCTTTGACAATTTTAAAAAACGGTTCGGGTCAATATAGCTTATAGTAAGTTGCAAGTCTCCCATATATACAATAAACCGAAGTGTTTTTAAAGCGGTTTTTGAACCGGTTTTCGCACCGGTTCACAACTCTGGATAATAGTACACTATATACACATACCGAGTTTCACCTCAATCAGCCAATTGTAACAACGGTGACAGCCTGGTAATTCAAAAAGCATGGGCATTTGGGCTCTTGGGGTAGTCCTTATATAGCGGTAAATCAAAAAATCTAGATAGTACAATGTGTCTGGGATGTCCTAAGAATAAAAAATAGACACATAAACTTATACAGTAGGATAAAAAAATGATTTTCTTATATTTATTATAGAATTCTAAATAATACAAAACATCAATTTTTATTTGCTAGTAATCCATCAATTTCTTTCTACGACTTGATTGATCAGTTGTAAATATAATAGTAAGTAACTTATTATAAAATAATTGTACAGTACAATAATATATTCTCTGCTAAACTAATAGAGTATGTTTAGTTGTATCTGATAATGATATGGTTGAGAACTGCCCCTTAAATCACCACTAACATCCTGAAAAAATTGGAATGAGTAATTGATTATTGATTTGATCATAATCAAAGCTATTGACATTATTCTAGGTGACTCATTTTTATATGAAATCCTTAAGACAAAACTAAATTTGTGTGCTGTTTACACAATTAACAGTCTAATTATTCAAGACACAGCTTTCGCTTTGATGCGTGGTCTGTAACGGTTACGCTGATTCTCCTGGAGTGTCGATCCATTCGTTCATTCCTGAATCAACAATGGATGATAATGAGCTATTAGATCGAAGAGCCTCCTGTAGCACCTCCTGCACTATCATCAGATGAGCTTGCATGTGAATTACATTTCAAAATTATTCCAGGTAGGAAATCCAGTATTTAGGAACCAGTTTCTGAGATGGTTTACTAAATGGGATACATCAGCGTAGAAATAAATAAGGTGTTTTTTTATAAGGTGTTCAGACAAAGTTTTATCTATGGTAACCTAATCTCTTCCACAAACCGTGATTTCTAGTACCACAATCGGTAACACATGAAACTACAACGTACTTAATTTCATATAATCGACACAATAATTTGTAATACTGGATATTCAACGTACGTCTTCTTTTTCGCACTTCTTCATCCATGCTTGGTACTACGTTTAATTCTGCTCTTTCCCACTTCCAAACACTTGAGAAAAAATTTGTTCGTGATAAAATATTCTTTCACGAGTACGTTCGTTTTATGAGTGATTACGAATCTCTAGGTCATATGAAAAAAACTTCTTGGATAATTGATGATCTCCCGAAGAAACCTAATCATTCTATATCATGACATTTTCCAATCTACACACAACCTACGACACTCTGCGTCGTCTTCGATGCCTCAGCCCGCACTTCAAATGGGTATTCAGTAAACGGTATTTTACATGTTGAACAACGGTCACAATCTGATGTCATCCTGATTATAATTCGTTTTCGCCAATTTAAATACGTAGGCACTGCAGATATCGAGAAGATGTAAAGGCAGGTGTATGTCGTCAAAGCTGGCCAGCAATTTCAATTAATTCTATGGCGATCGAATCCACTTGATCCAATAGAAATCTCCCGTTCGATTACTTTCACATATGGATAAAGTTGCTTTCCATACTCGGCGCTTTGCACTCTCCTTGAATTGGCTGATCAAGAAAGATCGAGATTTCCACGACGAAAATGCGGCAAGAAAACGGAAGTTGCGTTGGTGATTTATTTTTTGGCGATGATCCACTAGATAATTTGCTCTCCCTCAAATCAGAATCAACTGCTTGAAATGGGTTGTTCGCCTTTAAAGAAGTGGACAGCAAATCATCCCGCACTGCTGCAGTACATATCTGATGTTGATATGGCTTCTCCGCATATTTTATAAGAAAAATCAATTTCAATGATGCCAAGAGATGCCTACTCTTGACATCATTTGGGATCTTGCATTCGATACATTATCATATCAAGTTCACGTTAATGATTGTCTGACTTGGACTAAGCGAGCACTCTTGTCTGATACAGCTCGTTTGTTCGATCCACTAGGCTGGATTGCTTCAGTTACTCTAAAGCAAGTTAAGTGCTTATTCCAAGAAACTTGGGTAAGCAAGTTAGACTGGGATTCACCACTTCCTGATGATATGACCTCACTCTGGCAGTTAATTCGATTGCATCTCCCACTCTTAAACCAAATTTCCATTCCGATGCATCTCGAAAGGGGTAGGCGCGCATTATACGGCTTTGGCCTATGCAGCTGTTATATATGTCTGCACACAATCGTTGGACTATATTATTCATTCGCGTTGACTAATATTCAAGAAGTTAAGAAGCAACTCGGTTCCGCTTTTAATTAATCTCCGATAATATTACTTAAAAGACACTTCAGAGACTTAATTATTTTGAAAACACATTTGGAATCCTTTCACGGAACTTTCGGCTTAATTTGCATTCAAATACGGCAAAGATTTTGGATTCTCAATTTACGTAGATCAGCTAAACGAATTTTTAACCAATGCACGGGCTGTCGCCTTTACAATCTGAAGACAATGAGCCACCAATGGGTCACATGCGATCATGTAGAGTCACTGTTGCCAAGTCATTTCTCATAACTGGGCTTGATTTTACACGACTAGTGAATTTACGTCCCTGTTACAAGAGACGAGCGATAGTGAAGGATTACATTGCTGTTTTCGTAGTGTGTTGCTTAACTAAAGCAATACACTCGGAGTTAATCATAAGCCTCTCTGTTGGATTGCTAACATGTGGCTTACTCCGATTCATCGCACGCCGGGGTAAATGTGAGAAAATTTTGAGTGATAGTGGCAGCAATTTTCTCAGATGCTAGGCATTCTTCATATTTCTCGAATATATCGAATCGGATACACAATGTCCAGGTCTATGGAAATGGGAATGGATTCCAGCTTACGCCCCGCATTTCGGAGGAAACGATATCTATTCAGAGCCTTCAATGGATTGAAGAATTTGAGACAACATTATGTCAGATTGAATCCATATTAAATTCGAGACCATTAATGCCATTGTCATTCATTGAACACCTTATCGCACTGACGCCCGCGCACTTATTGACTGGTGAACCAGTTTCGCAATTTCCTGATTTCCCACTTGTGAAACATCAAAACGCATCACAAAAGTCACGTCAAGAAACCCTCCAAATTCTTTCCAAACCCTTTGGGAACAGATGGGGACATGAATACCTGGATTGTCTGATGTGTCGTCTCAAATGATAATCCACCGGCGAAGGCCCCTCTGTTGGCGATTTAGTCTTGATCAAGAGAAAAACAGATCCTTCACACTTCTGGTCAATGGCACGTATCAGCAAACTATATCCAGATAGATATGGCACCGTTCGTGGCCCCTCCACTCTCAAATAACCTCATTTCTAACTCGATCCGGCCATTCACGATTTGCTCAATTAATCTTACGTTCTCTCATGCCATGGCTTCAGGCATTTTGATCATTCCGTAAGCGCGAAAACATAATCAGTATACATCGCTACACTGGCGAGAACGAGTAACGAGTATATTCATATACACAGTATATGAACTTAATTATATTACTAAACTATATTTGTGTAACTACCAGGATAAAACTATAAACTATGCTTTAATTTAATCTATCTTTGCAATAGGCTAGCAATGCGCGTAGAATTATCGCGAAGTGGCGGCCATATTCTATACGATTGCACATTTCTAAAAAATCATTATAATAAATCAATTATTAAATCGCTTTTTGTTCACCAATGTGCCTGTTGAATAAGGATGTAACATACATACGTTCGGAGTTCGTGCGGCAAGAAATTACAGCTAGCTTCAAAAGCATGCTTGAATTAAGCTATGCCATGCTATTTTCATTCCCGTAGATTTCTTTGATTTTCTTATAAAATAAAAATATACAGTTTTTTTGTTATGTTAAGAGCTGAATTATTTTTATTTGTGGTTTTAGATTAAATTTAATATGTAAATTTTTTTATTAAAAATTTGCAGTAACTAATGGACTGGTCCCACACTGAAGTAACCCTTAAGTATTACTTACTCAAGTAATACTTCACTGCCCCATACACTGTACATTTCATAGTCGAATAATTGCATTCCCTTGAGTAAGTGCTTACTAAAGTTTGAATTGCATATGGCAACACTGAAAAATTTAGTTATTAAATGACTTTGCATCTATTTTATATTATTATTTTATTAAAATTTCAAATTAACCGCTCATTTATTCTTATATTTATTACAGAATTCTAATGTAAGTAAGTTATTATTTAATAATTGTACACTACAATAATATATTTTCTGCTGAACTAGTAGACTGTTTAGTTGTATCGTATAATGATATGGTTGAGAATTGCCCAGTTAAATAACCACTAACAACCTGAAAAAATTGAATGTGTAACTGATTATTGATTTGATCATAACATCAATTAGCACATACTTTATTACAAGTATTGCCAGAAATAATTAATAAAGTCAATTATTTACTTGATAATTTCCAGTAGCATATAGAATCGCAACGCCACAAGTAACTGAAAAGGAGTTGGTAAACCCCGAACGCTCTCTATATTTAAAGGATGTATTACTAATTAACAAACTTAATTGTCACATACTTTCTTTTCTGAACTTTGCACAAATGCTTTTGTGCAATTTCTTCATAACATTCCAAATTTCCATTATTTATGATTCATGGATTCTCCATACCGCTTATATAACATTTTGGACTTGTTGGCATTGATATTGCGTCTTGCATATCATCTACATACTCTAAAAAATTTTCCATTTCCAATACAAATATACATCGTAATCAATGAATTAAAAAATGGTTGCAAATCAGAAATAATCAAAATTATGATATATTTATGCCTATATAACCTTATTACAATACACTTCAGGGTAGCGGAATAAACCCTCACGTGTTGAGGATTATTTAGGTCTCAAAAAACACTTATCCTTTCATTATGACTATGAAACTTATTTCTGTTGCTAAGTGTCATTTAGATGCAAAATACACTTAAGTAACGACTCCGAATATGGACAGGCGGCGAGACGGCGTGAGCGTTGTGGTCGACAGTGGAACGCACCTCATATAATACAATAAACAATTACAGATCAGCTGATCTTACGTAATACTATTCAATTTGATTTATAAATAAAAATAACAACCAAATATATTCATTTGTCTGAATAACAAGAACTTTATCAAAAATGTTGAGTAATGATAAAATGTTCTTTACCAAGACTGTAATGCATTTAGCCAGATCGTTGGCAAACATTAAAAATGCTTCTTGGGAAAAGGTAGGCATTTTTACACAATTTTAAATAGTGATATGTACCTTACTGTTTTCTCTAAGGTCGAGGCATTGTATTGTATGTGCCCAATGGAATCATCTAATAAAAAAATAAGAATAAGTTGCCGACAGCAAGATGCTGTTATTGCTTTGGGAATATATCTACTAAATTCAAAATTACAACATAAAGAAAAAATTGTTCCTTATTTATTGAATTTAGCTAAATTATTGGAAAAAGCTGTATGGTCAGATGAAATGAAGTATAGTGTTCATAATAGTAAGATATTTTCCTTGTATTAATAAAGGCAAACATTGCATTTAGAGTATAAAAAAATATATATAACATTATCTTGTTATAGATAATTAAGATTTCTACATTAAAGATTTCTATAAAATTTCTTATTATCGTTTACTAGGAATCCCAGTGGCAGAGAAATTTAGCTTTTGTTTGCACACACTTTTGAGTGATGTAGCAGTAAGATGTGAAGATTATAGACAAGATATTATTAATGTTCAAGTAGAAAGTATGTTGTCTTTAACAAACATTGTCATAAAAATGCAAGATCCATCTAATTGTAATACTAGCATGAAATTGTTTCTGTGCAAGACAATTTTGCCAGTACTTCTTGGTCTTTTAAGAGCAATGGGTCGCTTTTTTTTTAGTGAGCAATCGTTAATTTGTCGATTGTTTCCTAAACCCGAACCACCGATAATTAAAACAACTAATACTAATAACGGTAATAATAGTAATAAGAAGAACGTGCCTAGTAGAAGTTTTAATAGTTTTCGTAGTATTATTCCAAGAAGTTTATCTGGTAATTTAAGTGCTACTATTGATATTCTGGCCATTACTCAAGTAAAGATGAATAGTGTTCTTTAGAGAGACAGCAAGTTTCATACGATTGCCAATTTTAGGGATACGACACCACTGACATGTATAATGCAAAAACACCTAATAAAGGTTTAACAATAAATCAGAATTTAATATCGTACGATCCAACTACATACTTTTTTTCTAAATTCGGGTCGAGTTTCAATCAATTTCCACAGCTGAAAATAAACGATGCCACCACTGAAAAAAAACATTCAATTATTTTCTCTCAACAACACTTAACTACTATTTTGAACGTTTGCAAAAACTTGCTAACAAAAGAAATGCTTGCATTTATTGATGAACAGTCCATGGAAGTTTATAGTACAGGAGAGATTCAAGTTTTTCCGTATAAAACATTTTCCGAAACGATCAATTTAGTTATGGTTACTTTATTAAAGGAACTTTTACAACCACAACATAATTTACCATCAGCATTCACAAAAGATGTTCAGGAATTTGTTAAATGTAAATTTATGATTCAGATATGTACTTAATGAAACTAATATAATATTTTTTTTCAGGTTTATATTTGAACGGCCAAACTGAATTACAAAGTCATAATCATGACGTAAGTGAAAAAGAAGATCGAGAAAATAATTTCGCCCTTGTAAATAAATTTAAAGTCAATGTTATGGCAAATGCAGCATGTGTTGATTTATTAGTTTGGGCTATTGGCGATGAAACTGGTGCGGACAGTTTATGTGGTAGACTTTCAGAGAAAATCAATTCTAGTCACGATCATAAATTGATCGTAGCTCATATGCCACTATTAATGGTCTGTTTGGAAGGAATGGGACACTTGGCGCAAAAATTTCCCAATATTGCATCGACAGCAATATGTTATTTAAGAGATTTTCTAATTACGCCATCACCAATTTTATCGAAATTGCATCAACAAATTAATTTAAAAAATAATAAAAACAAATTAAATGTTTCATGTTAGTACCGGTACATTTATATTAATTTTCCATTTTTCACTCAACTCATTTAATTTATAGCAAAACCCAACAAAATTGGTATAAATAAAGATAATACATCGATTCAAAATGCCTTCGAAAAGTTACGCGATGCAGCTATTGAAAATCTTTGCTATGCACTCGAAGCTGCACATAATTTGGATACAGATTGCGTAAGAGCATTGGTTGCTTCAGTTTCTAATCGGTTATTCACCGCTGAAAAAAGTGACAAGTACTTAATCCAACCGCATCTAATCTTTTTAACGTTTTTTATTTCGTATCGTATTCACAGTGAATCAACTTTAATATCGACAAATATTGTAATTATGTTAGGCCACGTAGCTGTGTCATTAAAAGATACACCAAAAACAACCGACACAATACTTCAGTTTTTTCAACAAAGATTTTGTCGGGTTCCATCAGCATTGGACACATTAATTGTAGATCAGTTGGGTTGTATGGTTATTGCTCAGTGCAGCCCCCAAGTTTATGAAGTTATTATGAAGATGTTTTCAATAACTACGGTGGAAAGCAGCAGCTCAATATATGGAAATCCATATGAAAAAGCGCAATATCGGTAATGAATTTATTTGTAGTACAGTTCAAAAACTAGATAGGCAAGAAAATCAAAAATTAACTTTCAGTTTAGGGCAGAGTAAATTCATCTGATTAAATTATACTTATACTTGGGCTCATTCCTATCTTAAAGCAGATTATTAGCAATATTTTTAAATTTATTTTTGTTAGTACTACTTATTTTAGTAGTAGATTTTCAGTACACTGTATATCAGACATATTGATTACAATTAGTGTATTTTTTGACATTTTGACAACTGATTTTTAGGCATGTTTCGTCTTCCGTTATTAACGCTTTGGCTAATATTGCTGATAATATTCAAGGCGAGCAACAAATGAATGAATTACTTGGAACACTTTTAGAATTATTTGTGCAATTAGGATTAGAAGGCAAAAGAGCGAGCGACAAATTACCAGGTAATTTTATGTTCAAGAAGCTAACAATTGTGTAATTTTACAATCAATGATAGGGACATTGAAAGCGTCTAGTTCGGCAGGAAATTTAGGTGTCCTTATACCAGTAATTGCCATTTTATTACGTCGTTTACCTCCAATAAAGAATCCGAAAATTCGTACTCATAAATTATTTCGAGATTTTTGGCTCTATTGTGTAATCATGGGTTTTACAGCATCTGATTCAGGTATGTTACAGATTTAATGCTTAAAAAAATTTCTTAAGAAATACTCTTAATAGGTCTGTGGCCACAAGAAATTTATGACGAAGTAAAAGAAATAGCCGTAAAATCGCCAACTTTAATTTCACCAAAATCGAGTAGATCTGAAATGAGGGGACTCGAATATACGTCCGCTGTAAGAAATGAAAGTGTTTCAATTACTGAACTACAAAAGCTTAAAAATAAAATTCTCGATTTGCTTAAGCACGCTCCAGAAGTTACACCAATTGTTAATAAATTAACTTTTGCTCAATGTACATTTTTATTAAGTGTATATTGGGTCGAGACTTTAAGGTAAGAGTGAACACATACATTGTTGTTATTTGAACTGGCGGATAGCCATGGGAATTTTTTCTAATATGTCAGATATATATGGAGAATTATAAAGAGTCGAAACGAGAAAAAAAACGGGCTGCCATTAGAGGGAGTGGCGATTAGCAGAGATTGTACTTTTAACATTGCTCCTATGAGAAAATCAAATTTTCTTACTTTTAAAGAAAATCGTGAATTTTAGTGCAGCAAATTAAAACTATGATTGCATTAATGAATATTTAAAATAATACAATGATTTATATTTAAAAAATGAGCATAATTTTGTTTTGTCCTATTTTATGGCCGTTGTGATCATAGCGTGTTGGGATGGATTAAAAATAAATAATAAAAATTAATATAAAATATTGTTAATTTATATAAAATTTGTCCTGAAATTTCAATTAATTTAATAAAATGAAACATTAACAAAGCAGGTCAATGATCCAACAAGTCGCTATAAGAACAAAAACCCACGTGATGGACAACCAATTTTCTGACGCGTAAATATTTTGACTTTTAGGTCGATTCTACTCTTTATTATAATGCTCCATAATTTAAACTAACAAAATAGTTAAACTTTGCATTTAATAATATATTTAATAACACATTTAACTCAACATATATTTCAATATTGTTAATTTAGTATATATTTAACATACAGGGTGGTTATTTCGAGTTGTATGAAACTTACACCACGTACTCGTAATATTTATACAAACAACTTTTCTTAATAACTTTTTTTCGATAAATCAATTTTAATTATTTCAAAATATTAAGCAACATTTAAAAACTGCTTGGAAAAAGTTTGATATCGACTGTACTCTACAGCCGACCAACCGAAAACAACCGTCATCGAAGTCATAAGAGACATCGGTGAAATAACACATATAATGACTTGCCCACACAGCAAATGAGCGAAGGCCACACTTGTTTATTTTAATTTTTTATTTAATTAAAATAAACTTTAAAAAAATTTATTTTTTATTTATTTTTTACCCTGCTTTTCTTCAAAGCAGGATAAAATTGAACATTGTTAATCAAGTCTTAAGAATACGTTTCAAAAACTCTTATTGCAAATATACAAAATTAAAAAAAAAATGTAAAAGTAATGTAATGTAAAATAGAAAACAAAAGTTTTTTGCTGAAAAAAATTTAAAATCTATTTTTAAGTTAATTGTTTACATTTAATTTTTGTGATTCTAATTTCAATTTTATTGGCTCAATTTGGTTCTACTTCATAGTACTTCCATTATTTTGCCTTTAGAACAGAAAAACTACTTATTTTACTCATGTCTAGTTAAGAAAAGTACTTTCTGTAATCTTGCTATTCTATAAGTCTTTCAATAAATGTTACTTGATCTGCTCGTCCATTAAAAACTAATTTCCATTTATAGATTTTTATCGGTCGTTCAGTAGGTGTATTGGGCGTAGATGGTTTTCTATGCGGATCATTTATGTTAGTCATAATCGATTCATTTATTATATTGCCAGGTAATCCTGTCGTAACTTCCTGTCGTAAGTCCCAGTGGTTTGAATTGTCAGTGGGAAATTAAATGCTGAGGAAACAATAGCTGGTGACTTTTTCCTATCTTTTATGAAATTAGACAACCGGTTGCTCAGAGTTTCTGCATTTCCATTCGTGTTCGAACCGATTTTGCCAATTCTGCGGCCACTTCTTCCTTTTTTTAAATGGTATATCCACGATACCCTTGTGTTTTGTTGAGCCATATTTAAAGTCGGTACAGGTAAAGAAATTGAAAGAAAATCAGGTAAAGAAAAGAAAAGAAAGCTTGTTCTTCACCATCCATCATTGACAATTTTCCTTTACAAATCTTCTACCAATATATTAAATTATATGTTAATATATTAAATTACTCTTTTCCTTAAAAAACTTAACGTTTTATTATACGTTAATATTAATGGCAAACCAAAATTGTTAATCCGGACAGTTCTAAAAACCCATCGGACTTAATAAATAAAATAAAAAAAAACCCACGTGTTAACTACGATTTAAAAACGAGTATAGTGACGCGTATTGCTATTCACGTATACGTAACTTTTCCCTTCGTACTTTACCGACAGTACAGTCGCGTAATTCGGTAACGAACGCTGGGGCGGACTAGTTTTTCCATAAGGTGTTTACCTGCAATTTCTTTTACTTACTAGTTTATGTATTTCTTTTACACGACAAAAAAACTTTCGCTATTTTAAAAATGGTTTTCATCTGATTTTGGCTGGCTAAAAAAATCTTCACCTAAAACGGTCTTTACTTGATTCCGCAAAACGGTCCCTACTCGGGTGCCAATTTTTATAGCGCTTGTCGTTTTTGGTCGATGTTAATTTATTATAATATATTATATTTATTGATATCTGTTCGGGCGCCATCCTTTGATTTTTAGTTGCCTAATCTGTAATGTTATAGTACTCGTAACAAACGGAAATCGTTTTCATTAGCTAAATATCCATTACAATATTATTCATATATCCAAGTTAAATTACAAATTCTATTTCATCTTAATCTTCAATTTGCCCAAAGCGAACGTTCGAATCACTATGTTTAAAAAGAGCAAACTAATACTATATTTCATTGTAGAGTTCAGCATTCAACAAAACCAAGTCTAATTCCAATTATATTTGATTATTTATGTGATTCTGCATTACAACAAGACAAAGCGGGAATGTGGACTTGCGTGTCATCAGTTGCCGATCAAGTATTTGAAATTTTTTTAAAAGTAATGGATGATAAACCGAAAAATGAAACTCGTGAATTAGATTTGGAACAACATGCGCAATTTTTATGGGTTCATTTTAACCATCCGCTTAAACAAATACGAAAAATTTCTGATAAGTTTTTGGTTGGTTTAATGCAAAAATTCCCGCACTTATTATGGAGCAGAAAGTATTATAATCTAGTTGCTTGACTTCAGTGAATTTTATTTATTTCTCTTAGAGTATTGTGGGCAATGCTTGATATTCTTCAAGTACTTTCAAATTCATTAGAAATAGATTCAAATCAAGTGATCCCTACTCTCGAAATCCCTCGAACACCGTATACAATTCAATTAATGGATACATTGGAAGCAAGAGCAAGTATAATCAAAGATTTTGCCACACATTCTGAAGAAGTTATACGAGAGGCAATGACATGGGCACCACGTTGGACACGATCGCATATTCAAGAGTATATTAATCAAATCCCAACATCTGGTAGCTTGAATTAAATGAATTAGGAAATAGCAAAATGTTGATTGATTGTTTTTAGGTGTACAACAGCATACAGGTTTATCAATGGCATTGGAATGTTTCTCACAATTTGGTACATTAAATCTGAATATTCCACCTTTTGGCATAAATACTTTAGAAAAGCGTCCAAAATGTGTGAATAGTGATTCAAGTAGAATTATTCTTACATCTGCAATGAGATCCAAATATATCGGAACTGTAAGTATAAACGATGAAATGAGGCCGTATAAAATTCAATTCATATGAATTGAAATTCATTTTCACATGGATGAGTTATTTGATAACACAGAAATTAAGAAATTTAACTGCAATAGAAAAAAACGGATTGGTCTAATCTGGATAATGCTCTAAAATTGCTATCAGGGGTTTTTAGTCATTTGTTGTAACTTTGATTAGATCACACTGCTCATAAACAGTGTGACACACTAACCACTTGTGTGTTAAATTTTAATTAACGCTCAGCAAAATGTTACGGAATACGAAGCCGATCATCAAAACGGGCGTTTTTAGAAAAACTACGTCATAGTCACTTAGTGTTTCAAAATACTAAGCGTTTTTACGGTTACAGAATAGGGTTCCAGGTTGCAGAGTGTTTCTTGTTTACTTTTAGTTGCTACCTTGCTTAAATTTTCAGTTTAAAATTTCTTAAATGTTTAGATGGGAGTTTTACTGTAGTCGACCCTCTATTGGTGGCCAGCTGTATAAACGGTCACGGCCACTACTGTGAATCCATTCGTTTGCAACATTCACTGTTCATAACGGTCTGTAGTTCAACAGATTTTTATTATTGAAATTAATTTTTTTTTATTTCATCGGCTTAAATGAATTCTTGTAATTCATTTTTAAGTGGTAAATATTGAATTGCGCCAAAAAAGGTCTAGTTAAAAAGGTAATTTAAATATGATATTATTAAGAAAAGGCTCTTTACAACGTACAGTCGGGGCATTTTAAGATGGGAATTATTCAGTATGTTGGAATCAGCTCATGACAGCACGGCGTTGCCATATTTATTTACAGAAAACTATATTGTTTCGTTGGCTAATACTTTGGATTTTTAATAAATTAAAATAAAACTTTGAAGTAGCATAAAATTGTTTATAAATCGGTTTTGTTGTAACAATGACAATTGATTCCATATGGTTGTGAATAATAATTAAACAAATTCAAAACACACCTATCGACCACTAGAGTAAAATAACGAAATCCGGCAACGTTGCATCGATTTCAAATGTGTTTCCAACTTCGAAGGAACAAAAATTTCCGTGGACTTTAAACAACTTAAACAAACCAATAATTTACAAAATTGAATGAAAAACTGAAAAACGGCCGCAATGGGTTAATCGCAAGGGTATAGTGTTCCACCATGACAACGCTATGCCGCATATGTTCGATAACGTGACAAAAACGGAGCTTATTGGAGCTGAATTGGAAAATTAAACACAGGAATTTACAGGTGGAACTTGGCACCATAAGATTACTACTTGTGTACTATGTGTCACTTTAAAACCATTCGAATGGCAAAACTTTCAATGCTAACCAAGCCACTAAAAATGAGTTGCATTCGTTTTTTGATTCTAAAAACCATGATTGCTTTGAACGCGGAATTTGTCAACTAGTTGAAAACTAGTAAATTTTGTAAACACTTATACTGAGTTTGGTTAACCAAACCGAACTGGCATATACTTAATTTAATTTGTATGAACTATATTGGACAATAATAACAATTAAGTTGAAACCTAAATAATAATTCATATTTTTACCAGCCTAATTTTAGCATATGCCCATTAATTCGAAAATACAAGTTTGGTTGCAGTTATCCTTTTTATTCGACATCAAAGTCATCAATGTCAAAATCTAGTACGCGGTATTGTGTAACAGTGTCTGGCTTATATCAATGCACAGTGCGGTCAAGTCAAATTTGACTAATGTGCGGATGCGTACGTGCGAAAAGCTAGTGCCGTGCAAACACATATCTCACGGCTTTTAAAATAGAAATAATTTTTATTTTACGATTTTATACGATAAATTTTTCTTTCAATTATAAAAAAAAATATTGCATACTATATTGACAATAATTGGAAAAAGAACTTTTCCTACGACTATATAAAAATGAGTAATATAAAAATGATAGTATAAAAATACTATCATTAGTAAATCAAATAGATACACTTACATATATACAATTATAATGATTGAATTATTAAAATAATAATGGAAAAACACTATTTAGCACCAAAATATAACTTTTTTTTAAAGCAAAAATTAAACATTTAGAAGATTTCAGGATTTCACATTAATCAAAGAAGGCACTGGACAGCGCCTTCGTTGATTTTAAAGTCAAAACGGATTGTATTAAAGGCCAAAAATTCAAATTATTTTAATCAAGCTAAGCAAATAATTGAAACACATTGCAAATACAAAAATGTGAAATATGATTCATAACATATTATGAAATGGTAAATATTTCTACAATTTTCAAAATATAAATAAATTGTGCATATAATTTTTGGTTGCCTAACAACCCTCAGGAACTGCACATACGTATGATCAATAGTGACTGCATTATAATTAGTGTAAAGTTTTTTTCTACTTTTTGTAATTCCAGTTCCAGCCGAAACGGCTTGGAATTTTGATACGCGGTTTGCGAAGCTGATTTGAGGTGTTTATTATCTGCAGTAATAGAAGTTAAAACTAAAATACAAACTAACATATTGTATTTAAAAATATAAAAAACAGGATAGCCAAACTCTGTTTTGGAAAACTCGGATTAGAGTCCTTGTTAGTCAAATCCAAAATATGATGAAATGGTACAAAGCACAAAAAAAATCATGTGAATCAGATCAATTCGGTCTATTCAATTCAGCTATGGTCAGTAATAAATTACCAATATAGAGAATTCATTTTTAATTTGTTTATGTGCGGAAATGTGTATGCCCACTCGACTATATCTCGTGCGTGTAGTTATACATCTTTAATTTATAGAGAACCTGCTGACAGTGAGTATTATCTGAAACATCGATTTATTCAAATTTCCAGTGAAACTTGCAACAAAAATTGTGGCCCAATTTCCGAGAGTAAAATCATCATTCTTGAATCTAATTAGACTATTAAAAGAAGAAAACGGTTGATACACTGAAAATCGGTTGCAGCTATTTTAATTTTATTTCTGTTTAATAACATGTAACTTTAACTTTGGAAATCATTTTCCTTAATAGTCTAAGTTTATAATGAAAGTTAATAAAAGCAAAATGGTGTTTGTTGAGCACACAATGTGTGTTGTTAAAAGTAACTACTAAAAGTAACAATTGTAAAGAATTGTTTAATATTATATATTTCAGTTGTTTAATTGGTCTTGTGCGATTTTGTGATGTATTTCAAGTGGGTATTACATTATGGGTCAAACGACTGAACTACTATTTTACTAAATTAAATAAGGTGTTCATTAATCTTTTAAAACTTAGATAAAATTACATACACAGAAATTTGAATTGGTTATTTAATCGTCCGTTCCCGGAATTTTCGTTTTTTTTTCCAAAATTATCACATCAAGTTTTTTCTAATTCATTCAAGTTTTTATATTAACAACCGTTAATTGACATATTTTTTATTGTTCTTTGACAAAAAAATAATGTAGCAAATTTGCAACTTTATGAAGGTAAACAAAGAATAGTTATGATATTTAATGTGCGTCAAAATTTTTAAAACAGTTATTGTTCTTTGTTAAACCAAATACTTTGGTTTAAATACTTAAGACTTTTGCAGAACGAAAATTTAATAAAAATAAACAACTGCAAAACGAGTACAAACGGTTTATGCAGGAATATATTGACCTAGGACATTTGAAACTACTGGAAAAAGATATTATGAAAAGGGAAAAGGAGAGTTATTATATATCGCACCAGCCAGTAATAAAAGAGACAAGTACTACCACTAATTGATCGATAGTTTGTGACGCATCGTGTAAAACGTCAACAGGCATAAGCTTAAATGAATTAATGTATATTGGGCCAAGATTACAACAAGAATTAGCAGATATTTGTTTACGATATGCAGTGGTAATAACGGCGGACATTGAGAAAATGTATAGGCAAATTAAAATGCATGAGCAAGATCAGGGTTATCAAGGCATATTATGGCGAAACAATGAATAAGAAAAAATGAAGGAATATCAGCTGACAACAGTTACGTATGATACGACGTCAGCATCTTACTTAGCCGTGCAAACGTTGCAACCGCTAAGTAAAGACGAAGGAAAGAAGTATCCTGAAGCGGCAAAACAGTACAGGATCTATCAAAGGATGAGGCGCAAAAGACGCTGGGGGTGTATCGGACATCGCTTAAAGATACATTAATGTATCTTTAAAGATCTTAAAATTTTTAAGTGGATCTGAAAAGCAAAAAAGATCCTACAAAAAGAAATATATTGTCACAGGTGGCGAAAAGCTTTGATTCTATGGAGTTGATAACGCCAGTAATAATACAGGCAAAAATGCTGATACAAGATATGTGGCTACAGAACGTGAACCGGGACATCAAAGTTTCAGATAACATAGAAAAGAAGTGGAACGAAATAAAGAACCAGTTGTAAATTTTGTGAGGAGCTTGAACTACCGCGATGGTGTGGACACAAGCCTGGATAAACAAAGTTGGAGTTACTTGGATTTTGTGATGCTTCAGAAAGGGCATATAGGGCTATCATATATAGCAGAACCATAACCACAACAAATGGGGAAGTAATAACGAGATTCCTGACGGCTACATCAAAGGTAGTGACAGAGAGAGTGAAAATACACGTCCGTGGTTAGAGTTATGTTCAGCAGTAGTGCTGACGAGGCTAATGGAAAGAACAATAAACGTTCTAGACATAAATATAGAGGAGATATGTGCGTCGTCTGATTCTAAAATAATACTAGCATGGATAAAAGGTGATCCAGCGAGATGGAAAACGTTCGTGGCAAATAGAGTCGCAGAGATAACGACGTCAATAACGGCAGAGAAATGGATTTACGTAAAATCGGCAGAGAATCCAGCAGAGGAAACGAAGGGACAGTATATACAGGTAAACATAGGAGTGACCGAGCAACAAGAAATCGAGAGGTTTTCAAGTGTAACAAATATGGTGCGCGTATTGACATACTGCTGAAGGTTTATCAAGTGTTGCAAGAAAACATGACACTGAAAGCACCGGAGCTCAAGGGGACTTTAATACACATAATAGCAGCACATCAAGAAGTCTACGTTCATGCAGAAAGAACGCACTTAAGAAAATATAAACAAGTGAAAGCCACAGCAAATTGCTTAGTTTGAATCCATATATACATGGCAAGAGATGTTAAGAGTAGGAGATCGATTATAAAATGCAATTTTAAGAAATGAGGAAAAGCATCCAATGATCATCAAAGAGAATACACACTTATGTAAAATAATCATTGGAGATGTTCATGAAAGAACTCTTCAGGCTTGAAACTAGGCAACATTGGCGTACGTGTGAAAGAAATTTTCGATAATAAACTCAAAAAATCGGTGCGGCAAATAATCCATGAATGCTTCAAGTGCAGAAGGTATGCGGCAGCAAGCACGAGTTAAATTATGGGAAATCTGTCAGAAGTCCGTATGACGCCCTCAGATCCATTCGTGCATACAGGAATAGATTATGCAGCGCCGATAATGATCAGAACCACTAAAGAACGTGGTCACAAGTCTTATAAAAGATATGTAGCGGTGTTTGTATGTTTGACTACAAGAGCGATACATCTGGAGGCGGTGACAGACTTACCGACAGAAGCATTCATGGCCGCTTTCAGAAGATTTGCAGCGAGAATAGGCAGATGTAGTCACGTTTACAGTGACAATGTGACGAATTTCCAAGGAACCAGCAAAATAATAGAGAGCGAAGTAAAACAAGTTATGGCGGATCCAGAACTACAGGATAAGCTAAATAATCAGGGTATCCAGCGGCATTTCATACCACCAAGAGATGGAAACCATCTATAGCGGATTACGGGGAATACCACTATGACATACGAAGAGTTGAGTACTACATTATGCCAAATAAAGGCGAGCCTCAATTCTAGACCGTTATGGATACCGACAGACGGGATGAATGACGTCATGGCTTTGACCCCCGGACATTTCTTAATTTGAAAAGCCCTAGTAACGCCACCAGACTCTATAGATATGCAAATAACGGGTAATAAAAACTTGAGATTGAAGCTGGTGGAGAAAATGAAAATAGGTTTTTGGAAAATATGGAATATAGAATACGTGTCAAGGCTGCAGAATAGATACAAATGGAAACTAGATAAAGAGAATTTAAAAGAAGGTGACGTGCTGCTGCTGAAAGAAGAAATACACCCCAGTAAATGGCCGTCAGCAAGGGTGATAGAAGTACATACGGGAAAAGATGACAAAGTTCGGGTGGCGGCGTTAAAACCCGCAGATGGGAACACTGTAATAAGAGCGATTAATAAGATAGTTCCATTCGTACAGGGCGAATAGACAATGGAACATCGAAGACCAGTAGTAGCCAGCGCAGTGCTATACGCTATACGCAGCAACGCTGGTACTATTAGGAGTAGAGTTAAGGGAGGTAAAAGCAGCAAGCGAATACCAGATCATTTATCCACAACCTAGGTTATATGTAGAGCATCGAGGGAATGCAAAAATAAGTAGAGAAACGTTTAGAGTTACATTACAATAGCATGTGCAAGTAATGATGAAAGTGCGGAAGTGGTCCAGGTGGTACAAAATGTTAAGAAACTGTGTGAAAAAGTAAAAACACCATCGAGTAACGCAACATGCAAAGACTCAGCAAACAAAACTAATGATAAGTGCCCGTATCACAATTTATGCAGACTAGGAAAAACAACGAAGCAGTGCATCTGATGGCTATGGCGCAGGTGGCAAGGAAGTTCATGAATGAAATTATAAGCCACTGTGATGCAATAAGTAATTTAAATTATGTTGCATCTCTATAATAATTGCTAAGTTGCTTAACCTAAACAATGCCCGAGTTATTAACCAAAGGTTGATTATATGAAAGCATATAAATATTGTAGTACTAGCAAATAAGTCATTTAAAATATATATTGTAACACTAGGTAAAACATGGGTTAATGACATATAACGAATTCAATATTTATAGCGAGGGAAATTGCGCAAAATCTCCATACCCTAGCGGGCGCGGTACGACATAGCAACTGTGGGTTAACGACCATAGAGTAGGGGGAGTTAGGTGGTATAAATACCAATATTCAAGAATATTTCTTCTTTCAAAAACATTGAAGGTAGATCATCTTGACGACATCTCACAACAAGGGCAAGAGCTCCAGACTGAGTTACACGATCAACAGTCTGGTGGCAAATCGGACACCACACCCTATGGTCCAACATCGCCACCACATGCGTTTTTATCCTAGTGGCAACAAGTGGTTACGGCATCTTACATGCTCGCAGACAAGACGAGCAGCCTACTGCTCGGCAGTCTACTGACTGCCGAGCAGTCAGTATCATATCAATGCAGATATGAAGCTAACAGCACTACGTGAACGTTGAACCGGTCCCTATACCCAAGAGGAGAGGATATGGAAGCCAGCCACCAGCCGCTACAAGAACATGAACACCAGTGAACAGTTAAATATAAAAGCAAAAGTGCGTGATATGCTATTCAGATGTAGTGACTAGCAAGATGTTCAATGATGAACAATTAGTCTATAATAGTCTAGTATAGAATATAAGGTATAGTGAAGGGAGCCATACACAAGGAGTAGCAGGTATATAGAAGGCACTGGGTAAGGCCCGCGTTCATTGCCTCACGTACCCGAAGGCCCACATATAGCAAAGGATTGTGTAAGTAAATCGCTTACTAGCGATTATACACAATTATGTTTTTGTTACTGTACAATAAAGACAATTAATAAAATTATAAATAATAAAACCAATTCTATGTTTATAAAATAATTTATATAATGTAATGTATATTTAAATAATTATTAACAATGTTTATAAATAATAATTACGATAGGCGCCATATGTAAAGCAACAAAGTGCTGATTGACGATTTATAAAGTAGGTCGAGTCTACTGAATCACAAGGTACAATAACCTACCATCGCGTATGGCTCGTGCCCACGTTCCTGATGTCAGTGTGGACATAGGAGTAGAAAATAGAGTTTCTATATAAACGAGATTAAGGGTGGTAATAAGTTGAGTATTAAGACTTTTAATTATTGTTAGTACTTGTGACGGTAGAATATATAGTCATTTACCGAAAGCAGTTCTTTTACTTCATTCCCAACAATTCTAAACTTCTACTTAAATCCGGTACGTCGTCGTTCAGTTGGTTATTACTAATTAGTTATTCGGTTTTATATATATACATATATATATAGGTGTTAAATTAGAAATTACCATAGCTGAATTGAATAGACCAAATTAATCCGATTGAGATGATTTCTTTTGCTCTTTGTATCGTTCCATCCTATCTTGGACTTGACCAACAGGGACTCCGATCCGAGTTTTCCAAAACAGAATTTGGCTATCTAGTTTTATTTTTTTAAATACAATATGCTACTTTTTTTCGTCTATTACTACCGATAATAAAAACCTCAAATCAGCTTCGCAAACCGCGCATCAAAATTTTAAGCCATTTCGGAAATAGATCACTTTAAAGTTTACTATATTTCGATATTTTTTATCGAATAACCTGCTACGATACTCGAAACCCATCACTACTTTTTGCATATTTTTAGAATTGGAAACATGCAAATGTTGTTGCAGGTGGTGCGACGACATTCTATCATGGCGTTGTGTCAGTCTAATCAATTTATTTATTTCTAATTTATTACTTACTAAAATTAAAAACATAAAAAACGAAGCAATTATCTTCCATTTCATTTCATGTATTGTATGGCAACGTAATAATTTTTATTGTGGATCAAGGTTAAAGTTATTGTAAGTCTAGATAAATAAACAGCGAGGTTAAATTGTTTATTTACTTTGAAGAATCGTACAAGTTTTGGTGAAATTTATTGAAACGAATATCATAAAATCAAAATTCAACTGCAAAAAAGAATGCAGTGGAATTAAATACATTTATTATTGTATTACGTATAAAATTATAACATGATTAGGTTATTGTATGATTAGGTTGATGTCCTTTAAATGAGTTTAAAAGGAGAAATTAAAATTACAGGATAAAATCGCTTTTTGTCAAATAGGAGGCATTACAAAATTTACGACGGCAGAAAAATGCGGTAAACCATAATGAATTTCGAAAACAACTCAGTGAACTAAAAATTTCATATACCCACTAAATTTTGAATAACTTTATGTTTTATCACCCACAATCGATCGATGTATGAGCAATTCTTATTAATGTGGGTTAAATTGTATCAGGAACTTGGTTTCAATTGCTAGGTAGTAACTGCAACTGTACTATCGTATTTAATATAACATCTACAAAAAACGTTAATTACATCTATTCAATATTATTATATTTCTATGTTCCTATTCAATAAAATGGATATTGTTTTTTTATAATGTTTTATTTTTGCACCAGAATGATCTCAACATTTACAAAAAGTTCAAAGTTTGGCTTATTACACCTGTAAAAATGGATACAAAATTAAATGTTACTAAAAAGTTGATTACCCATAGAAACAAAATAGTTAAATACAGAATTTATTTTACAGCAAGAGAAATTAGATATGCATAATATTTATTTGGATCATCTATCAGTATTTGAAAATGTACAGTTTAAATGTAAGAGATTTTTTATACAATTCACTACTAGATTTCCTGAAAGAAATGCCTCAACGTCATTTGCTTACATAACAAGTAGGAGAATTTACTCGCCAGGAAATAGTTGGTTAATCTGAAATTAAATTGCAGGTATTGTTATCCATTGAAGAAAGTCATCACATATCTCTACGAAGGCTTGATCAACAATTTGAATTATCACATATAACCCTTTAGAATATCTTAAAACGTCATAACTACAAGTCATATACATTTCATTTAGTTCGAGGGCTACGAAATGATGATTATCAACGAAGAATAGATTTCATAGCACATGTAGATGTCCTAATGGCCGAAAATATTACTTCTTTTTACTGATGGATGCAAGTTCACAAACAATGGGATCATTAACAAGAAAAATACACTAACTTGGGCCGTAGAAAATCTCTACTTAGTTTGTGAGAAGTCGCACCAGGTGGTTATTGGAATAGATGTGTGGTGTGGAATCATAAATTACCGCTTGATTTTGTTGTAATTTTGATTGACTTCTTGTCGAGACATCTGAAGAATAAAGTTTATACTCCTGGAAATCCGATTATAGATGTTGTAGAGCTCGAACGACGATTATCAGTGCCTGTAGAGAATTAACTGGGCTTACTTTACAGTCAGCAACAACAATGTAACATTTTTGTCGTATGTGCATTTTATGCTGCTACTAATGGAGGTAATTTTGAGTTCGGTCTACTTGGCAGGATCACAAACGATATGCAATTTTCAATGCCGGACAAAAGTTACATATTAAAACCAGGCATTTTACATGCCTGGATCATTTTACATACAAATTTTATTATTAGAATCAGTTGTGTACGCCGTAAGGCGATTAGCAAAGTATTTCAAATTGCTTTTCGTTAACATGATGTTACGAAATCGTTATCAAATGTAAAATTGGGTTATAAGAAAGTAGACGGTTACTTTATAAACTTCATACTTGCTTTATTTCATAATCGTTGAATTTAAACATCCCATTTACGCTTTATGTTGTTTTATTCTTGCATTTTACTTCGGCCTAAAATTTGTAAAAATAGAGAAAAATTATTTTCTTATAAAAAATATTTTAAATATCTATCTTTATAGTAATACATTTGAAACCACCAATTAACATCAACAACAGACAACGTACCTAATCATATTATAATTTTATACGTAATACAATAATATATATATGTATCGTAAAGCCTGTCTACCAGAAATGGTAGACAGGCTGGTAGACAGGGTTTGATGTTATCTCGATCAAACCCTACAGAGCCCGGGAAGTGCACCGTAAGGAGGCATCCAAGAGTCTCTTTCGTAGACATGGTGTAACCACCAGAAGATAACCTCAAAGCACCTGCGTTAGGAGTCCTTACATTCCTCCCATTCCGCAGGCTGTTTCATTCTCATGGCCATGTTAAAGAGTCTGCGGGTAACATTGCGCGTGTCGTCGAGTTTACCTCGACGAATTTTACCAAGGTCTTTTGTTCTCCCTGAAGACACGCAGCTGACAGTTGTGCTCATAGTGGTCATTGCCGTTCGTACAAGTTCAGCCACCGCTTCCACCTGTTCCGCACTATACTGCGGCTGCAGTAACCATCAAGATTGGACTTAAGAGCATCCTTGTATTGGACCCAATCGGTAGATCTCGGATTACGAAGCCTCTTGAACACCATACTCTGCCCTAGTCGCATCCCGAATCGGATGTGCCTGTGATCCCACATAGACGGCTCATCAGACATTTCTTAAGACTCCACAGCCGACGTCAACACTTCGGGCCACGACCGCCAGGTCAATAACCTCTTGCCTTCGTACAGCCACAAAAGTAAGACTAGTGACCCTGTTCGGAATTTCCAAATCAGTAGTACGTAAATATTCCAGGAGCCAGATCTCCCTCCGATTGATGATGTCCGAGCTTCCCCACACAGTATTGTGTGCATTAGCATCGCAACCCACAATCAAGGGGAGCCCGTCCCCCTTGCAGTATTCTGTCAATTCTCTGAATTCCCTAGTCGGAGGGTCGTCAGACTAATCATAAGGAAAGTAAGCCGAGCAGACCACAGAGACTAGGTCTCTGTGAAGGAATTCTGACGTTCCGTGTGTATGAATTTCAGAATGAATAGACATATGCTCTCAGGCTATCTTTGCAGTCTCTTTTATAAAAGGGACACCTTTTATAAAAGGTGTCCCTTTTTATAAAGGGGAAAGACTTCTGCTATAAAAATAGCAGAAGTCTTCCTGCCTCGCTCTGCCGATAGTCTACACGCCACAGACTTGTCCTGAGACCAGGATTTTTCCGGCTTAGGCGGTTCAGTATTGACGTGGTTTCATCCAGGTAACCCCGAACCAACACCAATACCTTAACCGTCTTGGAATAGTGCCTCTCCATCCATAGAGAAGCACCATCCCAAGACGCAGAGAGGTCACAAACTTCTCCAACCACTCTGCGAATCACCGGTAGGAGCACTTCATCCTTAGGGTTCCGACGTCTTCCTAATGGCATCATTCAAAGGCCGGAAGGCATACCCTATTTTATCGTGTCAAACGACCCACTAATTGAGCCCATCAACGCCTCTGCTTGGACCTCTGACATAACACTACCTCCGCGATCGCTCGATGATAGCCAGAAGCCATTCAGATGCCGCCCTGGTGAAAGAAACCCCAGTGTCCCGTGGTTTCTTCGTCATGTGCACAGACTTCGGAGTACTCTCCTCTGATCGGGGACGCTTTGCCCCAGCCTTCAGATTCTCGAAGACGATCTATAAAATCCGATGCTTAAGGAAGAAGATCCTTAGAGACACGTAACCCTGTGCCGTCCAGTCCATCGGCACAGTAGAGTCGTTATCGACACACGTCGGCGGTGCAAGTCCCAGTGCAGTCCCACGGGACACCGCGAGGAGGTGTGAGTAGGTTTTATCCCCTAATGAAATTCTAACTTAAAAGTCATATTGCTCATATTTGTCATATTGAAAACACAAGATTTCAGTTGGCACCTGACTAGTCAGGGCTGAAGTTGTGCTCTGGCTTTAATGTTTTATTATGAGTTTTTTTCATTGCTAAATTCGTTAATCGACATCTACATCAGCCATTAATAGCACGCGGCTAATTTAACTCGTGTGACAATTTCCTTATTCGTCACTACAAAATCAAATTTATCTGCACATCTAAACCAAAGACTAACAAAGTTACAGCATTTTAGACTGGCTTGCACTGGTAGAAGTGTGCGCACTGAGATCTTAAATCGTCCATATTTGAGTTACTGTTTTATTAAGCATTTTTTTAATTAATTTATTATTACACTTATTTAAAAAAATACTTAAATTAATTAACACCACAGTATTTTAAATCTCAGTGCATACAGAGGGTTGTCAAGTCAAGTCAATCAAAAACGCTATTAGCTTTGGGTAAACTGAAATCAAAAGGTAATTAGACTTCTGTATTGCTAGTAAATAACCATATACCGATCTTCAATTGGTATACTATTAGAGAGTATTGTAGTACCATAGAGAGATTTATTTACATTTAATAATTGAGTCGGTAATTATCTAAGAATAGCCTTATACATATGTATATCATATATAAAAATTTTAAAATTAACATCATTTTACTTTCATTTATTTTATAGTCTTGATAAATTTTTAAATTTAATTTAAAGAATCATTTTTAATTTAAGCACAAATTTTCATAGAAAAGCGCCAAATCTGGCAACTCTGATTCCGACAATTCGGAATTCGACTTCCGAGTTCAGAGAACCGAAGCCATTAAGAATAATAATAATAATAGAACCACAAATGGTAGACAAAAAAACTATTACCCCTTCATAATGGCCGGCATGTCCGGCCGTTATGAAGGGTATTGGGTCGGTAATATTACATAGAAATTGAATAGAAGTGTACAGCATGTAGTAGCTACGGCCGTTATCGGTATCCGTTTTTGAGAGGTTTTAAATAGCAGAAATCCCATATAAACCATTCGGTGACAGTAAAAAGTGGCTGATTATGGAAGTGACCGTTACTTAGAGGTGGTCATTAAGGGAGGTTTTATTGTATGTCTAATTCAATTTGAATGTGTAAATTAATTTTCAGATTATAGGTTTGATAACTATAAATGGTGATAGTAAAAAAGAAGAATTAATAAACGTAATTTTAAACCATGTTCGGAAGGCGTGTAAAAAACAATCTGATACACTACATCGAGATGCTTTATGGCAGGCTACAGCCGCATTAATTCATATTGAGGAGTTCAATAGGAATTTATTACATTGTATTACATGGTCTCAGGTACAATTTTTTATACTTCATGTGGCTATTAAATTTCGTAAGAAATAAGGACCATATTTCTTATTTTAATCTGTGGTTTTAATAACGGTAATAGACAGTAAGAGTACGTACAGATCTAATTACCGACTTTATACGACGTTTCAAGATAATATTTCTAAAGATTCCAGTTACTTTTTTTGTGATAGACAAATGATGGTTAGATTATACAGATCTTGTGATTGCATAACGGGTATTGACAACATTGAAAAACGTTCTTAGCGGCAAACTATATATTTATATTCTATTATTGTAATTGGTTATTGAATCAATCAATTTATATTATACTGATTCATTTAGGTTGAATTATTTAGCGTAGAAGCAATGCAAACGGCAATTGAATGTTGGCAGTGGTTATTAACAGCAAAACCCGAATTAGAAATGAAATTTTTGCAAGAAATGGTAGCTGCATGGAAATGTACGATTTCTAAAAAACTTGGGTTGTTTTCTATTGCACCTACACAGACTAGTCCTTTAGCTGCATATGAAGGTTTAATTAACTGCTTGATTTTTTATAGAACAAAAAGATGTGAAAATTCGTTTCTTGATGAGACTGAGTAGAATCTCAACAAGAACTCTAACAGTCACTTTCTGAAAATCGGACAACGAATAATCCATGTGTAATCATAGTTGTTATAAACTATGGAGATCTATAATAAGGAGTAGACTCAACCTAACAAAAGTCAAAATATTTGTGGGTCAGAAAATTTTTTGTCGAGTAGAGGGATTCGTGTATTTAGCGGTGATTGCAGGTGATTGTCAAATCAGTGACGGGCTTTGCTATTGTTTCGTTTTTAAATTATTTTCAAATTTCACATGAATTTTGATATTTAAAGTAATTCATAGTGTTCCAAAGAAATCATATAACTATTAAATAATTGTTAATAACAAACTTCAAAATAAATTTTACATAATAAATTAAGAATTATTTTGGTAATATATTTTTATCCAACTCTCCAGCACGTCACTGATCATGAAATTAATAAAATGGGGAAAAATACAAAACTATGCCCATTTTTTAAATAACAATTGCTGTATTATATTAAATATTCATTTTTAGAATCATAGTCATTAATCTGCTGCTATAAAATCTATGATTGTCCTTTAAAATAAGAAAATTTGATTTTCTCATAAGAGCAATGTTAAAAACATTGTCTCAGTGTGTCGCAGTGCCGCCTGGCAGCAGCCCTTATTTTTCTAGTGTTCACTCCTTCTTATAGCCCCCCATATTATAAACTAAATACATTGAAAATAACAGACCGGGGGATCTATTTTGTAACGCATCTCTTAAATTTGAAAGGGGTTTAAAATTATTTTTTTTACAGTGTTAAAATTTAGTCTGTAAATTGCTATATTGTAACGCCACATGCTGGCATTAATGATTGTAGTTAATATTTATACATTAATATGTGTAGTAATAGAGAGTTTTTATACCTAAAATAGAAATAAGGGAGGGAAAATGACAGTTCGTTATAGCATTAACAAATTTGTTTGTGTTTTCAATATGACCAATTGATGATATGACTTTCAAGTTAGAATTCCATTGCTGCCAAACGATTTCTTAAATAAATCCTTACATTAAATTATAGCATCACACGTGTACATTTATCATATCTGCTGATAGAAAATAAATACGTTTTAAGGTTAAACAATTTATATGCTATTTAATTTACCCTTTAATAGATATTTAAAAAAAGGTGCATAGAAATAAAATTGTATTTGAAATATGTGAATTCATTAAATTCATTTAAATTAGTAAAATATAGCAACGCCACCATCGAAATAAGTCAAATAAAATAAGCACAAAAAAGAAGTTAGTTATTTATTTTTCCGCTAATAAGGGAAATCGTTATTGTTTATAAAGTCAAAAGTTCTTTATTTGAGAACTGCGCATGTGCAGAATAACGACAACTATGACGAAATAGTGGGCATTAAGACTCGAATATTACTTATGTGTTGAATTGTTGTTTCGTATATGCTTTTAAGCATTTATCAGTTTTAAGCAGAGACGTTAGTGAAGATTTTTTTACTTAGCTTTTGTAAGTTTTATTATTAACATTTATGCTTATCTATAAGCATATTAATTAAGGAGTCTATTTTAAACAAACGCTTCACTGAGAATAGGCTAGTGAGTTGAGTATTAAGTAATAAGCCAATTATAAGTAAATAAGAATAAGTATTAAAATATGAGATAGATCTATTTTAGATCGATATATTTTTTTATTTCGGGTTGGCATTTATTAATGTAATCGAAATTGTCGAAAAGAAAATTTGCGACTGTAAAGCCAAACGACAATTTTTTTCTTCAAGAGACTTGCCATCGAGAAACTTGATGAAATTTTTTTTATTTTTGGTACATTTCACTAAATATTTGGGTCCATAAGTAATTTTCGCTTCCTCCATGTTGTTATGCAGCTTTTAAATGTTGCGCACTATTGTGAAATAATTAAAGTTAGGTTTTCGGAAAATAATTATTAAGAAAAGTTATTTGTATTGATGTCAGGAGTACGTGGTATGAATATTCTATAAACTAAAAATGAACACTCTGTATATAAGTGTTCGTCGGTTTTTTCTCCAAAGCGTCTTCGGACCGATGGCTGTTCTAGCCTCTCTGATTAGCTGTGATACAGCGAAACCGGTCAGAGTATTGGTTTCTTGGTTGTTGACGTAGTTGATGATTCCACAAGTTCTTGCAACTTTTCAACATGGTTATGCTGAACAACGTTCATGATATTTAATAATGAGGGATTACGTACCTCGATAATAAGACTTTTTCAAATTAGGAATTTAAAGAAAATAAATTCTACGACATTGGCAATTTTATATTTTGTTTACTTTACGTTAAAATTGTAAAATCCACGTATGGTTAGTAATTATTAGATAAGAAATTATCTAATTAGATAATTCCTTTAATAGAGGCAGAATTATAAAGAGTACTTAGTCAACCAGAAATTTGTACGAATACTATATTAAAGATTGACTTCTGTCTTAAAATATCCTATTTTAATATTAAGCTAAAGAATCATGATCGCTTCCTTTGAAATCATAAGATTTTATTAAATAATTAAAAACTGTAGAAACGTCCTTACGCCATGACATCTCTACGTCGTAACGTCTTAACGTCGAAACGTCCCATTTCAATTTAGAGGTTCCGTTAAAGTTGTTTCATTGTAGCAGACCTCCAAAATGTGGCGTTACAGAATAGAGAAATTTTTAGATTGAATTTTAAAAGACTGTTAAAAACAATAATTTTTAAACTTTTTATAACTTAACAGATGCATTACAGAATAGCCCCCTAAATATTTTATCTTAGCAACAGGAATAAAAAAGGCGGTGAGAGCTTAGTCGTTTGATTCGATGTTCTCATTTAAAAAAAAACTTGGTATCACATCAGTTTATTACTTTTTGTTACTTTTTCTATTAGGATGCAATTTGGAGCCAGGTAATCCGTTTGTTACCCCGCATATGATTTGGGTTCAGTTTATATGTGAATTAGTTGAAACAATAAAATATAATAGTTACGAAAAAGTGGAAATGATAGCCAGTTTGATTCATCATTCGTTATCGATGTCAGTTGGTGTTGATCCACCATGTATCACCAGGCATATTTCAGTAATAGGAGTTCGATTCAAGTTCGTAACACATATTTGAAAAATCGAATACTTCTCATTTATCTTTTTTTTATTATTTTTTTTATGTTTGTATTAGATTGTTAACCTGCGGATTATCATTGTTGCAAGGAGACACTTTACCTAAAAGCTTAGGAAAAAATGTATTAAGGGAAAGGATTTATTGTGCATGTTTTGACTATTTTTGTAAACCAGTTACATGCCCAACACAAAATAACAACAATTTGAGAGAAGACATTATTAATTTAATAAAGTTTTGGCAAGCTTTACATACAGACAAGAAATATTTGAAAATTAGTGATGTTGCAGGTGTAAATTGCAATACTAGTTGCCCAAATTTATCTAATATAACACCATACATTACAGACTTGGGTCCAAATCTCACTCCCTGCCCTCAAATGTCCACATCAGGTCAAGTCGTTCATGACATGAATGACTTTTTAAAGACAATGAACAATGATTATACACGTCCAACATCTGGTTGGATTAATACCGTGCCTTTATCAATCAATGCAAACGCATTAAGTAAACGGTCAGCGAAGTCCACTAGAAAAACACAAGTTGCTAATAACTTTGTTAAATGTTATCTAAAAAAGCGTAATTTGATTCTGGAGTTGTTGGCCATTGAAATTGAATTTCTTATTGTTTGGCATAATCCAACATCCAAGTAATTTTGGTTTTTTTTTGGATAATTTCGTGTTAACATTTAAAAAAATATACATACAATTAAATGTTTAGTATTTCGAATATTACATGTTATAATTCAAAATGGACTTTCGTTAGACTGGAGCTCACATTCCCTGGTGAAGAACAAGTGGCCTCATGGCGTGCAAAAACATTAACTGAAAAGAATTATCGAGAATATACACGTTTGGCATGGGATATATCTCCAGTTTTAGCAACATATCTGCCAGATAGATTCAAAATCAACGATTCCATTATAAGTGAAATCAAAAGTCTAATCCAGTCGAATCCAGTAGTGGTCTCACATATACCGAACGCTTTGCAATATCTTGCAACCACCGATGCAATTTTAAATGACAGTCCAAAATTAGTGTATATGTTAATTTGGGCAAGAATCTCGCCAATTCAGGCATGTTTAAATCGATTCGTTCAGAAATATGAAGTTTAAAGTTCTACTTGATTTATTATAGGCATTGGCATATTTCACAAGTCGGCAATACCCTTCACATCCAATTTCAGCTCAATATGCAGTTCGAGTCCTGAGCTCGTATCAGCCAGATGCCGTTTTATTTTACATACCACAGTTAGTGCAAAGTTTAAGACACGATAAGGTAATGTACTGGCATTTCCAACTAGACTCAAAACTATTTTAAATAGTTTACTATTTTAAAATATTCTACTAGTTTAAAATTTTTTGAAACTTGCGCAGATTTATATTGCTAGTAAAATGTTTACCAAGTCAGTTAATAGACTGAACGTAACTCTAATTTTAGGCAAAGTTGATTTTTGATATTTTGAAGCTCTAAACTTTAAGCAGTTCTAATTATGTAGAGTTCAAATCTATTATGCTTAAATAATATTATACATAATCGTCCTGATCGATCTACTTACTATTTTCTCAGTAGCTTGGTGTAACATAGGGCTGAACAATGTTTCTTCTGTATATAAGTTTTGGTAACATGCGTATTTATTCCAGATGGGTTACGTAACTGAATTTATAAAATACATTGCGAAAAAGTCGCAAATTGTTGCTCATCAATTAATATGGAATATGAAAACGAATATGTATATGGATGAAGACATGCAGAAAAAGGACCGTATGTCAACCGAGAACGAATATTAATTTGTAATTAAATTCAAATTCATTTTTCTCTTACTTGATTACAGCTGATCTTTACGAACAACTGGAATCTTTGGTATCGTGTATTGTAAATGATTTATCTGGACCAGCAAAAATGTTCTACGAAAGAGAATTTAGTTTCTTTGAGAAAATTACAAATATTTCTGGAGAAATTCGTCCGTATCCAAAAGGTCCAGAAAGAAGAAATGCCTGTTTAATGGCACTTAGCCAAATTAAGGTGCGTGAGCCAAATATTAGCAATGAACTCAGAAACTTATTTTAGTTTAATTTTAATAATTTAAATTCTAATTTAATTTTAATATAAGGTTCAACCTGGCTGTTATCTACCAAGCAATCCAGAAGCAATGGTTATCGATATAGATTATAAAAGTGGCATACCAATGCAAAGTGCAGCAAAAGCACCTTATTTAGCAAAATTCAAAGTGGTTCGTTGTGGCATTAACGAATTAGAAAATATTGCAATGGCTGTTTCAGAAAATGAAGTAATTTTTTTTTTCTATTAAAAACTTTAAAGTTCAGTTTGCCTTATCAATAAATTCGTGAATTTCTTGGTCCAATAGATTGATGAATTTTTTGAGTTTCGAAATTTGAACGTTAATAAATCTGAAATCAAAGTTTATGATAATGATACCAAAATATGATCCAATAAACTCATGAATTTATTGATAATGTATAATGGACTTGTAATTTATAAACATGTGACTTGGCATTGACTTTGAGATCTTTTGGTATGCCAAGAATTGCCCAATTCCATACCTCAATATTTTTAGAGACATGTATTGTATTTCATCAGAACGTTAAAATCTTACATATTTTTATAGAATTACGAGCATTCATTGGGTTCATCGATATGGCAAGCAGCCATTTTCAAAGTAGGTGATGATGTTAGACAAGATATGTTGGCGTTGCAAGTAATTGGAATATTTCAAAATGTATTTAAAACTGTTGGTTTGGATTTGTATTTGTTTCCATATAGAGTGGTGGCCACAGCTCCTGGAGTAAGAAAAATCTATTTGTTGCTCAACAAATTACCATATACTTTGGTCATACATTTGTTGTATTATTTTTGGTTATTAGTGTGGTGTTATTGAATGTGTTCCAAATGCAACATCAAGAGATCAATTAGGTCGACAAACCGATATTGGAATGTACGAATATTTTTTGAAAACTTATGGCGAAGAAATTACCAAAGAATTTCAAAATGCAAGAAGAAATTTTATTATTTCAATGGCTGCATACAGCGTTATCGGATATTTATTGCAAATAAAAGATCGACATAATGGTAATATTATGTTGGATACTGAAGGCCACATAATTCATATTGGTAAAGTATAATTAATGACATAGACACGTTCCGCTTAATTAAATTACCGATCCTTTAATACATAAAGCGGTCATTCAATTCATAATAAAAGATAATGCATGAATAATTTTATTCAGAGTTAAATTATAGTGTAACGTTTTAAATCCGCCGTTAAGATAATCATTTTTATTTTTATTATTTTGATAATGTAGTTAGATGGAAGTCCTCATAATTTGCTTTTTTTTACTTTTTATTATCTTAACGCTTAATACGTTTCCTTTAGTGGATTGCACACTTTCGGCTCTATTGGAGCTGCGCTCGAGACGATCGATTTAGTGAGGGCAATAGCTGGAACCACCAAAAGTGATTTCAGCGAGTGGTTGGTTTGGTCGCGTCGAGGGATGATTTATCTCATGAAAAAGATCGATGTAGGAGAATAACTTAAACTACGAAAGCAGGTGGTCCATTCTGGGTTACCTTTGGCTGGTTTGTGCGTTACGGGGTTGCTACCGGCCTCAATGAGTCAGTGGTGGCCTTCTGCAGGTTCAGGAGGGAGGTGTGGAAGAAGTTGTGCAGGGAATGAAAGGCAAAGGTTTTGGAAGTGATAGTGAAAAACAGACTGAATGAGAAAGGACTTGTCGCGGAAAATCAATTTGGATTTATTAACGGCAAGTCCACGGTAACGGCGATTGAGTATTTGAAGAGTGTGGTAGCGAGTGTGAGAGTGAACACCATCATGGGCCAGCCCTTTGTGGCCATGGCCCTTGTTGATGTGAGAAACGCTTTCACCGAGGCGCCTCAACGATTGTTGTGGCATTGGTAGTGGGAAGCGTCCCGGCCTATCTGATAGATATGGTGAGACCGTATCTAGAAGGTAAAGTGGTGAGTGACAAGTTTGAGAGGGAGGGGGTATGACGTGTAGAATTACGCAGGGGTCGGTTCTCAGACCCCACTTGTGGAATATATTTTATGACAGAGTAGGGCGAATGGCGATGGAAGCAGGGGTCAGATTGGTAGCGCATGCTGACGATCTGGCAGTAATTACGTGGGCTCGGGACAAGGCAGCACTGGACGACAGGCTGTCATGGGCCGTGCAGAGAGTAAAGAGAATGTTGTAGCGAATGGGCTTGAGAGTTGCTGAATACTCTTTGTTCGGCGTTGACTTCGGAGTTGAGAAAACCGAGGTAGTTCTTCTTAGTGGGTGAAGGACGATTAGGAAAATCGCCGTGAGAATTCATGAGAGCGAGATTAAGAGCGTAAATGGGGTAAAACATTTGGAGGTATACGTGGGCAAAGACATACGGTGGGCTACGCAACGCCAGAGAGTTTGTGGTAAGGTGAGCAAGATGGCGAATGTTCTGATGCGAGTGGTACTTAGAGTCGGGGGCGCCAAGAGGAGGCTCGTGTGCAGCAGTGTGAGATCAGCGCTGCTGCATACGGAATCGGTGTGGCGGGGGGCCCTCATGCACTCATAAGTACCTGAGTATGGCGAAGAGGGTGAATAGATATCTGGCAATTGGGGTCCTACAAACTCCAGGTAGGCTGCAGGAGCCTACAGGACAGTGGCGGGGACGCGGCAGATGTGCTGGCGTGCCTAATGCCCCTAGACCTGGCGGTGAGAGAGCGAGAGGAGTGAATGGGAAACAACGAGGCTGAGAACAGAGCAGTTAGAGAGCGTTACATGGATGAATGGCAAGGGCGTTGGGATGTTAGCGAAAGATGGATGCGGAAGCTAATCTCCGACGTTCGGAGGTGGTGTGAACGGGAGTGAGGTAGGATTATTACTACACCACTTAGGCGATGACTGGGCACAGGGCGCTTGGGAGGTACCTACTGAGGTTTTGCAGAAGGGAATATGCCCGATGTGTGGACTGTAATGTTGCAGACCATACTCCACGACAGGCCTTGTTTGAGTGTGAAAGGTATGACGAATGTAGGAACGCAGTGCGGGATGTATGTGAGAATGAGATGGATGAAGAGAAGGTGGAGGAATTATTGGTAGGAATGAGGATGGTTGGAATAAAGTAAAGGGTATGTTCGAGAAAGGGTGAAAGAGACAGGGAGCAGCAGAACAATACGACAGGAGTGCGGTAGTGAAAGGGTGTGGAAAGGCAAGACCCTATAGTCGTACAGGTAATTAGATTATCGAAGTAAATTAAGTTAAGTAAAATTATAAGCCTAAGTTTAAGCTGATTGTGTAATTTCCCATACGGTATAGCGCGTTTTGGCGACACTCTGGATGGGAGAGCTTTGTTCTCCTTGTTTGGACAAATTAGTGACTAGTTTTATTATTGTAAGGCTCCATCATAAGTTGATGAAATACCTAAGATGAGTGGTACCGGCTCATGACGCAGCTAAAAGTGGACACGGTGGAGTGGAAAAGGCCGTTTTGTAAAAAAAGGTTTGATTTTCGTGCAGAATACGTTAATAACACTAAATCTGTAACAGCTATAATTAAAAATGATAAATAATCATGTATATTAATATAATTCACTTTACCGCGGTTATTTATTTGTCGTCTGTCTGTCTTACGTGCAAGCAGCACTGCATACCATACATCGCTCACTAGCGATGAGCGAACCAATTGTCTACTGGCATTCGACAGCGAAACACAAGTACAGTAAAGGCAAATTACAGGAGCCACTGAGAGACGGTATAGCCGTGTCACAGACAGTCGTAGAAAAGTATCAGTTTTTCATTATTTATTATGTTCATTACCTTTCTTCATTTCTTCATATACAATTAGTTATTTATTCATGGTAGAAGTATTACCACGTTACTCTTATTAAATGTTTCACGTTTAAATTTTAAGAAAAAATAAAAAACAAATAGGTCTAACAGTTAAAACAAGAAGACCCGTTATAAATCAAAATTTATCATTTGTCTAGAAATCGATTTAGAAAGATTGCGGCGCCTTATATTGAAACTTCATATATAATCGAAACTTTATAAAGAAAAAAAATGCACGACTAGAAAAGTTCAGATAAGAGTGCATAAATGCAGTGAGTAATATGACTGATTGACTAACTCAAACTAATTGAGTTAATAATGTGGTAATTGTCAAAAAAACTAATGGAGATCTGTGCTTGCGTCTTAATCCAAGAGATCTTAATAAAGCAATTAAAAATTGCTTATATAGATAGACTATACAGATATATCTACAATAATTCCAGAACCAGATGAACCAGTTTCTTCAGCTGTAAGTTCGGTTTGATTATGAGTTCTGGCTTAGAGAAAATTCTGAGTTATAACGGGCTGTGTTTGATTCGATGGTGAGTTCTGTATTATAAAAGACTCAAAATTATAATTGTTTTTTCTAATTTTACATTAAAATTGTGAAATTTGCGTATGGTTACTAGTAATTAGATAGAAAATTATGAATTTAACAGAATACACATTTGCGACGTTGCCAATTTTCTGTTTTCCTAATTTTGCGTTAAAATTATAAACTTCATTTATGGTTAGTGATAATTATGGTTTGGTTGTGAGTGCCGCATTATGGAGAATTCCAATTTATAAGTACCCAGACGAAGCCGGGTACTTTCACTATGCTCCCATTACCTAGGTTACAGAGTATTGGATGAAGGTATAGTTTTTCGTAGACGAAATCGTTGGTATATTACATATAGTTAATATAATTAAAACATTTATATTATTATTTACAATTTCCGCGGTGCTAATCCGGAATAAGTTCGCATATTCATAGTATTCAGCCCGGAAAATAACCCCGGACGAGGTCGTTTACTTCCGCTAGTAATTTATAAATCAGATTTAATAAACTTATAAATGATATAATTTATAATTTTTATAATTTCATTATAAATGAAGGCGACATTGGTGGCACGGCGTAACACGCACGCACGAGACTTCCGTCTTTATTTTCGAACTAACACGAAACGAGTCGTGTTAAAAATCCAAATGTATAACATGACACATCGTTTCACGGCCGTGACACGACGCGCGACCCGCACCTCTACCCTAGATAAAAACAGCCATAGAATTAAGCAAAAAAAAACGTTAACGTCCAAACCAAATTATTAGATTATCCGTAGCAAAGCAAACGGCTGAATAATAACAATTGCCACAATGGAAAATTGATTTGCATACGTGTGTAAATTGCTTAAATTTTACGAAATACTAGTTCTTATAAATACATATATAGAAATACTTTCGATTTATGCACTATTTTACTTCGCATAAAAAGGTAATCATTTTATTTTGTTATTTGAACTTAATCTAATAACGCTTTACAATTGTTTGTTGCATTTCCCAATGCGACCCTGGATGAATTCAAATCTTGTCAAAAACAAATGTTTACGACGGAAAAAATTTTCCTCCTCACTTTTGCTTTATATTTATTATATATATTATATTTCCATCTTCTTCTTAGTTGCTTCTGTTACGTGCCTTGCAGCTTGTAAGAGGTATTGTAGGTATGATGGGAGTGTACCTAAATTGTAATTACCCGAGTGGTATTAGCTATACATGGTTGGTTAAGATGGCTAGCTTAACCAACACACATTAATCATCACAGCACACTTATGAATGTGCTGTGATCTCAAGCCGGTAGAAATCGAGTACTTCAGTTAGTAGAAAATATAATCGTCAATACATAAAAAAAAATAGTGTCCTTATAAGGCTGTCGGCGTTGTTGTGAATGTTTCTAAAATTTAGATGAAAAAGAACAGATTTGATAGATCTTTTAATCGTTTATTCATACTGGCAAGTAAAAAAAAAAAAAATCCTTATTTCCTGCCCTAAGCTGTCTTAAGCTTCCGTTACAAAAATCATATCGGGCGTAAACTTATAGCGACATCATGAAAATATGATATCTTCATTTCCAAGCCCTTTTACAAATTACATTTACTAAAACACGTTTTTGAGTAAAGATTTTATATTTCGAAATTTCAATGTATTGGTAAACCAGATCAATCCTACACTTTTGACAAATCTTCGTTGCTAGGATTACCCATACAATGTTGTCAGAATTATTTTTATATTACATGCAAATTTTAATACCAATTTCTAATTCTTTCAATTATCAATTCAATAACCGAACGATTTTTAAATAAAAATATAAAAATTTTGGTTCTAACAACATTGTTTGTCCATACCAACTATTATTTTGAATTTAATATGGAACAGTTTACTTATATCGGGAATTTGTGTTGGTATACTGCATTTTAGTAGATACTTCAAAAGTGTAGTATTGATCTTGTTTTCGAATAGTTTCGTTAGTCTCATTCGCACTGACCAATCATATACTTTAAAATAGGTTCCAGCTCGATTGAACACAAAGAAACGTTTTTGTGCCGATAAATCAATACTTTGTCATCAAATATTATAGTCCGGACAAACACATTTTTTTTTTCGAAAAAAAATTTATGAAGAAAATTAGCTAATTTATTCAATCAAAGGTATTTTTGAGCACAAGAACCGAACATTATATATAGAACGAATAGTTCGCATCGGTTCCTTTGATGTTCACCCGCTGTTGTCTATGACCTTGATCGCACTAAGCTCCTCATATTTGGTCTTCCTTGCGCGCGAAACTTGAATAATCTATTACAAATATTTAGCTGATTGAAGTTGGAACAAAAAATTAAGGTTAAATAATATACGATCTCCGAGTAGCAGGTTTCATAATCGTATCACGGAAGATGTTCGGTTAATGATTATAAAACAAGATAGGGACAACGCATTACAAAGAGGAACACAAACTTTTATCGCGGCGGTCATCTGTCCCTGCTATGGTAGTGTTCGGTATGACATATGTTCAAGTATGACAAGTCAACTGTTTGTAGCTGATGGGGGGGTTTGCCAAGTAAAATCGCTTATCACTGTGCATTGTACACTGTTTTTTTTAATAAGGTAATTATAGACAAAGAATGAATAATTTTAATCATTATTGGTAATTTTTCCATTTACTTGAAACATAGGACAACATATATATTTATTTCAGTTGTCAGAGCAATATGTTGTACGCAACATTATCGGGTGCTAATAGGTTCTATTCTTGCGCAAATGAACACTAAATTAAAGGAAATCAAGAAATCAGCTTTGAGACACTGAGATAGAAAGGAAAATTAATAATTGCGTGTCGTTTTTTCTGGATGCGACTAAGATTAAGTAGGTTAGGTTAGTTAAGGTTAGGCAGCAAGATGCAATTTTGATTTTATATTCGTTATTTTATTAGGCATTTTTTATATAAATGTTTTGCATACAAAAATGGAATTTGTCTTAACGGATCTGTTTATATTACAGATTTTGGATTTATGTTTGAATCATCACCTGGAGGCAATTTAGGCTTTGAGCCAGATATTAAATTAACTGATGAGATGGTAATGATAATGGGTGGGAAAATGGAAGCAGTGCCATTTAAATGGTTTAGTGAGCTATGCGTTCAAGCCTATTTGGCAGTAAGGTATATAATACGAATTAATCACATAAGATGATACAAAATTAAATACATATTTTTCTAATATACTAGACCGTATCAGGATGCAATCATAACACTAGTATCATTAATGTTGGACACAGGATTGCCATGTTTTCGGGGGCAAACTATAAAACTTTTACAGAGTCGTTTTAGTCCAGGTGCAAGTGATAAAGAAGCGGCCACATTTATGTTACAAATAATTAGAAATAGTTTTCTGAACTTTAGGACACGCACTTACGATATTATTCAGTATTATCAAAACCAAATCCCTTACTAATTTATATTATATATACCTTATATTATATTTATACATATATATTCTAAAACCAGATCAATGTTACACTTTTGAAGTATCTACTAAAATACAGTATACTAACACAAATTTCCGATATAAGTACACTGCGTCCATGTTAAATTCAAAATAGTAGCTGGTATGAAAAAGCAATGTTGTCAGAATAATAATTTTTATATTTTTATTTACAAATCATTCGGTTATTGAATTGATAATTGAAAGAACTAGAAATTGGTATTAAAATTTGCATGCAGTTTAAAAATAATTCTGGCAACATTATATGAGTAATCATAGCAGCGAAGACTTGTCAATAGTGTAGAATTGCTATTTTACCTATACTTTTCATTTACTCTGATAATAAGTATAAATTAATATAACATATAAACGAGTTAATCGTGACCGTGTGAAGTTAGGTTAAACATTTAGGGTATTCTGAGTGTTTTCTAGTATAAAGGTTGGTAGGTTATTCTAGATTTAGTGTAATGAGCGTAAGTTTGACGTACTCAAATTCATTTGAGTGTTTTTTGGAATTTGACTAGATTGTAAATTTAACTAATTTCATTAATTAATGTTATGCTAAATGGTTGTGAAGGAACGATTAAAGTTTCGATTATATATGAAGTCTCAATATAAGGCACCACAATCGATTTCTAGAAAAATGATAAAGTTGGAAATTTGAGTGAAGTTATCTGCGCCGTTTACATATAATAGAAACCAACGAGCATTGTTTTATGGTTCCAATAAAATTTCCTAATAATCGCCGTTTACGATTATGAATTAATAAGATTTAATTTTAGTTAAATTTGTGCACGTGCACTTTACCTTCGTAAAAGTGCAATTTTGCAACTGCAAACAAAGTGTTTAGAATCACTTCCTTAAAATTTTAATCATGTACGCCTGACATTAATATGGAAAACTTTTTTTTTTAATTTCTAAGAAAATTAGATTTTTCGATATCGAAAAATAGAAATTTCATCGAAACTTTTGATGAAATTGATGATTTTCATCATCAATTTAAAAATTACTCTAATAACATTTTTTTTTAAAAGTTTTTCTTAAAGTTAAAAAAAATATGAATTTTTTTATATTTTTTAATAATTTTTATTTCCTATATAAGGAAAATAAAATAATTTGATAAGATAAACCCACTTTACAATTATTTTTTTAAGTTCATAAAATTTTGAAAAAATACTTACTTGTCAATCAATCTACGGGGAGTTCTAAAGTATCGCACTTAGACTCTGAGCGGTCCATTGTTCGTTACACCCATCTATACACCTCGAACCCGACCTACGAGATCAGCCTGAGGTTTCCAAGACACTCCATTCCCCAGTTAGCCAACACTCCTAAAGGAGTAGATCCCCTGAGGCCCAACGCGCCGAGCACCCCTGGGGTTCAAATAGTAGTCCCCCAAGTATCTCAGTCTGCCCGCAACTAATGCATCACATAGGCAGACTAAATAAATTGTCGTTTCTTCCAATTCTCCACAGAACTTGCACTCGATTTTTTGCAGGAAGTATCGTAGTGGTCAGTAACCTGTCCGAGTACCGACCACCGCTTTAATACACCTCATGCCAAGATGCCAGAAGCGTTTTGTCTTCCAGACAGGCCATGGAGCTTCGGTAAACCGCGCACCCTGCCTGCATCTCTCCTTATCGAGCCATGGGCTCCGAAATCCGGCTTGCACTTTCTCTCCTGGCCTTACAAAAGAAGCCAATGGCAGTACTGATTCAGGGCCAACTACAAAGGATAGCATCAAAGCCTTCCAGGCTCTAATAAGGTGCTTGATAAGAATTCTTTGAAGTTTACGAGAAGGATATAAGGTATTTTGTAAATAACATTGCACTGCTACTGTGTTGGTATTTTGTCATTTACTCTTTTAAAAACTTTGATAATGTTAAAATTGTTGTATCTAGCAATCTTAACGTCGGCGTATATTTTAGAAACCTTAACCATTTTATCGGTTAGTTTCGGAATGTATGCTAATTTTTCGTAGATTTGCTATTCTCCCGTGTTGTCTTGTATCGTTAAGTTGCTTCGCCGCTGTATCCCGTAGATAAATTTATTAAGTAGTTGTTTCTGGTAGTCATTCCTGATAAGGTCATTATATACTTTATGTAAATTATTTCAATTGATTGTCTACTATTTTTATAATTCTGTTCTTAGTCGCGAATAACGTGTTTTTTTTATTTCGATATATACCGAAAAATAATATATTTCGATATATCCAATTACCCTGGTGTCACAAAATGGTACACCCTCGTCTGTCTTTTCCTCTACCGTGAACTGTAATTTTTTGTGAAAAGAATTGAAAATGTCTAAGGTTGATCGCGTGCCACTGGCTGGAATGGCCGTTATCAGATCATCCACATATTTACAAATGAAGGGCAACGTGAAATCTAATTTCGGGAATTCCATTAATGGAGAGCCCATGGGAGTATCATCAGTCCGTTTAAACATTTCGTTGTTGAAACTAAAATAATTGATACCGATCTTAGACATTTTCAATTCTTCCCACAAAAGATTACATCATCATTGTAAAAAATTACATTACAATCTTTCACTGTAGAAGAAGAGACAGATGGGGGTGACCCATTTTTGCACACTAGAGTGATTATACGGGATGTTTCGCCACTCCTATTTTTAATTTCAATGGTGGATAGGGGATGAAAAACTGGACGGAAAATGTCTAAACAATGGGGCTGGTCTATCTTCAATAGTTTCCGAGACAATCAGCCTTTTCTGATTTCTTCAAAAACGTTCGTGAACCGCAGTGTAACTGATCCACGCTATGCTGGGTCTTGAAAAGATGAGTTCAATAAACATTGAACTCATTATCGAGTTCAATGTCACACGTAGTATAAAATTTCTCTATTACCTGTAAGAGGCAGTGGCAGTGTTTTAATAATTTAGGGGAATTTTAAAGTCTAAATTTTTACGTATTTTCAAGATTTTAATATTAAAATTTGGTTCTAAATAAATTTTCATCTGTGGAATTAAATACATTATTGAGTGCAGTCGTTGATTTAGACAATTTTTGACACGATTGAAGGCTCGAATTTCAAGTTATTCAACTAATGTGTTAGATTAAGCATTGAAATCGAGTAGTAACTATTAATACTAAACATTTAACACTCCATAAACAAAATTTCGATTTAATATTGGAATTTAATTTCGGTTTTTACCGAAAACAAGGAATAATTGCGACGACACTGGTTGCTCGCTAGCCGGCTGCGATACGAAAAATAATACTAATAATAATGATTTCCAATACAAAATTTTATCATTATTCAAAGAAAGAAAGCTTCGCTTCTCCTTTGAGAAGCGGTGACTTCATTTTAGCAATAAATTAGAAGTAATTATTTTTATTATTACTGATTTTTCTGTTGAATATGAAGTTTAAATTTATTTCTAACAATTTTTATTTGAATGCAGTGAAGAAAACGTCTCCATTAATATGTAACGCCAAACGGCGGTTAAACCGTTTTTTCGAATAATTCGGCTTCTTGTTGGGGCGCCACTCCAGATTGGGCAGGCAGGGCGGCCCAGGCCCCGCCTCCATCCCGGTTCCGATCTCCTTACTTTTTTGAGGTGTTGAAGGAGTAGTCCCGACGGTCAGGACTCTGTTTTCTACGGAAACAGCCCTTTATATACCTGCGCCTTCCGTAATTCGGAAGGCGCCTAGTGGGGAATGCTAGATGAGCATAGGGGTGCTTTCTGCTACAGTACGTATTCGGTTAACATCTTATAGTTCGATAATAATCAATTTTTATAGTCGATTGAGTCTTGTCTAAGTGATGCAATTACACGACTTTCGGTAAATGTGACATGCCTGATTACAATGGCATTGTCTTCGGAGATAATATTCTGTGTTTATCTCATGAAAATCGGTTGACGTAACACTTAGAAACTGGCATTTTACATTAAGACAAAAATAAAGGATAAATCCATTTTATTTTAATCTAAACATTAATTTTGGAGCTTATTCTAGGCCAAAAATATATCACAAAACATAAACTAAATATTTGATACTACGGCCATTTATTGGCTTAATTAATATTAATAAAATAATCAATAAAATATGATTGCTATTGAAAATCGGTCTTATACGTAGTGCCCGAAAAGTGAAAGGTCGGGGTAGTTTCTTAAATAAACAAATTCTTTCTTGTGAACGGCGACCATAGATAGCTCTATTTCCCTTCCCAGCTAAATTAAATTATTAAAATATTCTGAAATTTAGTAACTTCTTTACAAATAAAACAATTTTTGGGTTTTGATTAATCACTTAATTTCGAAATAAAATTGTACCTTGATGTAAGTATTAATGTAAAATAATAGTATGTAAGTATTTAAATACTCCATTGGCAGCATTTTGTTAGCATATCAGATAACAAATACTACGTGACTTTTTTTGTTTATTAAAAATACTATTCTATACAATTACGTTACTATTATGCAGCAATATCCACTTATTTAATAACATTGCGTTAGCTCGACTGGCATTAGTCATTCTTTAAAAACACAGCAAACATAAAAACGTTGCACTAGCGAATTATCAATAATTATTTCTTGGAATTAAATGGGTTTATGTTATAGTGAGAGCCGAAAATAATAAGGAAAGAGAAAAAGGATAATTAGAAAGAAACAATCCGCACAACCAAGCAGAAGCAATGGAATGGTGGTGGTGGTGGTGCAAACCATTTAATTCGACAGCGTGCGTGTCGAATTGAGAGTGAGAAGAAAGAGCGAAGTGAGAGAAAAAGATGAAATACTATGTACATGAGCAAGACAAAAATACGGAAATCTCTTTGGGAAATATTTTTTTGAGTTGTGTGTGTGTGGGTGTATGTGTGTGCATACCTAGCTACAGAATGGCTAAACAGCCGTTTGCCTGTAACCGGGAAATTACGCGACATGTCGAATTTCTAATTACACAGTGTTACGTGTAATTGTACACTATCCACAGACAACCTATCTATTCTTCGGCACCGCAAGTAGTGAATTCTAAAGACAGTTAGGAATTAATGTATGGGTTGGCATTGTGGGGAATTATTCGATCGCTCCCTTTGTTTTACCTTTTCGTTTAACTGGAGAAACGTACTTGGAATTTTTAAGAAATAATTTATGGGCAACTATTGGAAGATGTCCCATTAAAATTACGTCATGATACATGGTCTATCAATGACGGAGATCCACCTCATTTTCACTCTCATGTTAGATCATTTTCGAATGAAAATTTTCCAAATAGGCCGTGGAAGATCTATTGTGTGACTAGCTAGATCTCCTAATTTCAATTCCTTAGATTTTTATTTATAGAGTTACAGGAAATATTTGGTATGCAAAGAGCCCTTTGATGCTGATGATGCACTTCATGCACGAATTTTTAAACTTACAAGAATAATTCGTGTAAAAGCTGCAGAACAATTCTCAGGAGTTCATCAATCTTTTATAAATCGGGTCCAGCATGGGATTGACGAAAATTGTAGTCATATTGAACACAATCTGTAACTAATAAATTACTAATGAATTGATAGTGTGATGTTGTAGTGTATTACTACTCTGGATATTGTACTTTTAGTGTAAGGTTAAGTGTGATTTGTATTGTCTAATGTAGTATCCATTGTCATGGGACATAGGACATTTGTTTATGTGATGATATGAATGATTAATTGTCAGCGGTAACGGGGTGGTAATCCATACCACCTCGCCTGGTAAGTTGAAGTTAATTACTAATTTATTGCAGTAATTACACCAAATAATTAGTAGTATGTAGGTATCGTCTTAATCTGCGTTGCCCTAATAAAGAACTGTTTGTATATTTGATAAGTTGCTATCTGATTTATAGCACGGATATTACACAAAATACATTTTTTTTAAACCAGACATGAGCAAAATTAAGTAGTTTTTGTTGGTTTTAAAAACAAAACGATAGAAAGTATTATGAAACAAAACATTTTACATGCTCGTTTCTTAGTGAAATTAGGAAAAAATAATTGAAATTAGAATTAAAAAATTAAATGGAGAGAAATAAATTTCAAAATTGATTTTGAATTTTTTTTTATAAAAAACTTTAGTTTTTTTTATTTTTCATTTCATAACTTTGACAATTTTGTTTTTTAAATTTTGAAGTGTTTTTAGAAGGTATTCTTACGACTAGACCAACATGTTCAATTTTTCTTATTAAAAATATTTTATTCTAATTTCAAGACAAATAAAAAAATAAAAATAAACAAGTCTGGCCTTCAATCATGTGCTATGTGGGTAAGTCATCGAACGTTTGTTCCATCACACCTCTCAAACTGGGGTGTTGCGATAACGGTTGTCTACCATTGCCTGGCGCAAGCTGCCGCAGAATACAGTGGCTATCAAACATTTTCTAGCCGTTTTTAAATATTGTGAAATAATTAAAGTCGATTTTTCGATAAAAAGTTATTAAGAAAAGTTGTTTGTATTGATGCCAGGAGTATGTGGTTAAATTTTCTGAATTCGCGAACACCCTGTATATTACACAAAATTGTGATTGACTGGTACCAGAAACCTACTGCCTTGGGCAGGTACATAAATTATTACAATAATCACCTATAGAATAGGAAAATAAATACGGTACTCACGATAAAGAACAGAATTATAAAAATCGAAGACAGCCACTTTAAAGAAAAGAATTTACATAAATTACATAATGACCTTATCAGGTGTGACTACCTGATACAACTACATAATAAACTTATCTACGGGATAGAGCGCCGAAGCAACTAAACGGTACAGGACAATACGAGAGAAAAGGAAATCTTCGAAAAATTAACATACGTTCCGGGACCAATCGACCAAATGATTAAGGTTTCTAAAACATACACCGATATTAAGATTACTAGATTAAACGACTTTAATATTACCAAAGTTTTTGCAAGAGTAAAGGACAAAATACCAACGGAGTAGCAGTGCAATGTTATTAACAAGATACGGTGCCAGCCATGTAATGCTTGTTACATTGGACAAACATCCCAATGGTTAAAAAACAATATGTACACATAGCTATGACATAAAAATAAGGCTGCGCTATACTGGAATATCACATAAATACAGAACATAATTTTGACTTTAACGACGTGAAAATTTTAAAAACAATTAACAATTACAAACAGACAATGATGGAAAGTATACTAATAAAAAAGGAATAAAACGCTATTAATTTTAAGACTGACACTGAACAATTTAGTAGCATTTACAGTGGTCTGCTACATTATCCCCATACCAGGTAAATATTTAATACATATGTACATTTGTACAAAGTATGATAAAAAAATTCAATTGAAGGGTGGTTATTTACAGAAAATGAAGGAGTTAGTTGTTGGCTAGAAGTAGGGATTCAATATGTACAGAGATCCAACCATACAGAAAGGCCCCGTTATTAATAACGTGACATAACCATAAAAGAAGTTTCACACTTCCTATTTTATTGAAAATTTACTAAAATTGTTGTAAAATCAATGAAAAGTGGCGAATCCCGATTTTATTTACTTTTTCAACTATTCCAGATTAATTATGATATTTATAATAAAGTATCTGGATTTATTAGCGTATTTCAAAAAATTAACCTGACGCGCGTTAACTGACGTCAGGTACGTCACCGACGTATATTCAGAACAATCATTTTGATACAGGGAATACAAGAAATGGATATTAAAATATGCAAAAATAACTTCTTTTATATCTGCATGCTGTAATACCTAAATGTAATAACTAAATAATGAATCTAAAATAATATTTGCTGAGGTCCATTTCTAGATTCATTTAAATTTCTGAATTTTATTTAAATTTTAATAGTTAGAGGTAAAAAACAATTACTTTAATAAGATCTCGGTATCAAATAGATGGAATATATATTTATATTAATCAACACTTACAAACATTTCTGGTTTCTTTTATTCTCACTTTACAATGAATAGATATTGGTTAAATTTTCTAACTAAATAACAGAATTAAGATAATACAAGCCTATTCGTGTTTCAGATTTATTTATAATATTCTTCTTCTCTTTTTCTTCCATTTGAACTTTTAACTGGCAATAATAACAAAAAACTTTTGCATAATTCTTAAACTGCTACAGGCGGATTTTATAAGAAATTTTCTATTCAGCATATCATAAAAATAATACAAAAATTATACAACATTAAATAATTTCAAATAAAAAATATACTCTTTAACTGAATTAATCAACCAAACTAAACTAAGTTAACTAAAATTACTTCAAATTTATATTTTTACAACTACTTTTATTTAAAAATAAATACCCATCACCATATACCTCTAACAAAAAATTAGCATACTTCATCAGTATCTTCAGAATCATTTTCATCTAATTTAATAATTACAGTAGTGATTTCTTCTCGATCGTATTGTATTTCTCGATCCCACGATTCCTTGATCAGCTCCTCGGTGTGTCTTACCGTATTAATCCACATTTCGGGCGTAAAATGGTCAAGTGCTTCTTTTCACATTCGTAAAGCACAGTCCACAGAATCGCCATCTCGCCCTACATGTTTATTGTAATACGTTTTAGCTATGCCCCATATATGTTCTATTGGATTAAATTGGCAATGATATGGAGGTAGACACAAAGCTTTATGTCCACGAGTCATAGCCAATTCATCAGTTTTGAATTGGCAAGAAAATGAGACACTTATGGCGACTAAAAGGGTCGGAAGGTTTTTTTGAATACTTTCGTTTTTTTTTATTCTACTTATTTCAACTGAAAAGACTGGCCCATCTGATAAAGAAATTATGTCCTTACAATATACACAGCATGTGTATATAACAAAATTTTCTTGACTGTAAATGTCTGTCTGTACTACGATCACAGTATTTCTCGCAAGCAGCACTGCGTAGCTTGCCATAAATCGCCAGCCAAATTACACTGTTAGATTTGTGAACATTCCGTTATATGTGCTACGACACTATTTATATTTTCTATCTAACTAACTTTATGCCTCTAATTTATCTTCAATTTCTTGTCAAATATGAAAGGTTTAGTTAAACAAAATCATGAGTCAGCGATAATGAAAATTATGTCTATGAACAAATTATCAGCATAGTTTAAAGTTAAACTTAGGAAGTTAATGGTTTCCATTTAAACTAGTGTAATCAATTTTAAAAAAGAGTGCATACCAGTTTTCGATTCGGAATATTCATATTCATAGTTTGTCTCTTAAAGGACTTTGAATGTTGTCAATGCACTAACTTCATTCAGCAGTTAGTGTTGATCAATGTATTCTGTAGATGTATTCTTTTAAAATAAATGCGATTTTTGTAATTAGTTAGATATGCATGTTACATAGGCAAGAAGCGTTAAATAAAACACAAAAATGCATATAGATTTTTTGTTTAGAAATGTTCAGCAACAGATAGAATAAATTCAGGAATATATTGCTGATTAAATAATATAAGTCATTTTTCAATTTGGTCATATTTATTTATCGGGCTGAAATAAAATTGTATCTACAAGTGTTGGACGTTATATAACATGTATATCTTGATAAAGATTTCCCTATTCTATTTTGTTGCAAAGAATGATTTTAAACGATTTTTAAAATTATATTTCGAAGAATGAATAGCCATGAAGCAGCAACCTTTACATTGACCGATAATCTCACATTAAACTAACAAATAGATCATCTTAATATACAGTTCTGTATCAAATGAAGTATGCATTCCAGTATATAAGTACAGTATCTGCTTGTAGCCATACATAAACTGTTACGACATGATCGCTTCCTACCGATTCAATGTATCGTTGCTAATTCACCTCAAATGCTTAACAAACTATACATAGTGGACGATAACTTTTAACTAGAGGAACTACTAGTTCTCTTACTAACATGAGTAACGATCCTCTTGCATTCCACATAATTGTTGTCGTACGACAGGCATACGGTTATCTTGTTACCTAGATAAAAACTGTAATAAACTCTAGGATGTTGAAATTACAAAGTTGATACCAATTTCTATTGAGTACCTATAACTGCCATTAAAGAAACTGGATTGATACATAAAAATTGGATTAATAAAATTCTTCAGTTCAGTTTCAAGTATATCGAACTTGAATATAATTTATTGCTCAGCTTTCTAAACGTTCTAGTGTCTCAGAAATCGATTGCGGTTTATCCATCGCAAAACACTGTAATTTAATGCGTAAATACAATACTGTAATACAATGCATCGCATTGTTTTTAAGAGAATGTTGAATCTGTATGAGTTAGATCCATTATTTATTTAATGAAAAGAAAGGATTAATTCCGTGGTGAAATTTTCAATAAATTATTATAAGAGTACACCATGGTTTTATTCTCCATATTGAGAATTGAATGTTGAACATGTATGAGTTAAGTCTATTAATTATTTAAGGAAAGCAAGGGTTAATTTTGAGGTAACAAGAAATTTATTATAAGTACACTATTGTTTTATTCCGCCTGTAAGGCAATGTTCATTGTTTACTGTAAATAATAATTTAATTAGTTAATATCGCTACTTACCTAACCTAATACATTCAGAAATCCATTAAATTTAATTAGTAAATATTATCCAATATTAGAATTTTCTGTGAACCCCTCAGAGCAAACTGAAGGAAAACTAAAAAATAGTGTCAAAGACGACATTAAAAAATCATTTGTAACAAAATTAAAAAGAGAGTGTTAATGATTACATGCGAATTAAAATATCACAAAATAGAGGAATAAGAAAGAGATTACATGCTAATAAACTTAGGAAATATAGAAGATGCATCAATAGAAATATAGGCAGACTTTATATGCGTAAAGAAAAACTAAAAATGATAAAACCACGATGATGAAGTGAAGAAACGGAGTTCTAGGTCGAACACGAGTAAAGCAACATTTAGAAAAATTGTTTATATTTTTATTCAACTATAATCTAGACTTAAATGGAATAATTACCATTATTTTTTGTTTATTTTCGAACAACAACCTAAAACTTAACAACACAACTACTCTTCATTCTACTCTTCATTTACCGATTATTTGTTAAAAGGTTTCAGGGTTGGAATATATTTGTGGATCTTCTTCCTTCAGTTTTCTATCGGACCAAGATGCATTAACATATTCACCATTCCAAAATTAGAAGATTGCTGTCCGCAAACCGAATTGTTGCAAGCGGCAGCAGGGATTTCGGTCGTTATCTTGTTGAAGCACAAACTATAAATAATATAGTAGCATAATAATAGTAATAGTATATATATACTATAGTATAATATATATATATCGTAAAGCCTGTCTACCATTTCTGGTGTAGGCTTGTTAGTCTTTATCTTTTTTTCCTTTTTTCTTCTTTTTCTTTCTTTCCTTTTCTAGGCTTATTCGTTTTTGCTTCACGTAACTGCGTGAAGCAAAAACGTAACTTTCTCCATTCTTTCCTGTTGTTTGCCATCCTACTAGCTTCACTCATCGTTGTTCTTCTTCTTTGTAATATCTTTTCTATTATGTCATCCCAGGTAGTTTCAGGTCTTCCCCTTTTTCTTTTCTGCCCGCGTCTAGCTTCCCATGCCCTTCTCACTAGTCGTTCTTGTCCCATTCTTTTCAGATGACCGCACCATCCCAACTGCCTCTTCTCTATGTATTTGTGTATCGCCTCCATTCCCAGTTCTTTTCTTATTTCTTCATTCCTGATTCTTTCTCTCTTTGTCACTCCCTTTACTCTCCTCATGTATTTCATTTCTACCGCTTGAACTTTACTTATTTCCTTTTTATCTGTTATCCATGTCTCACATCCAAATGTCAGTATTGGTCTTATTATTGTTTTATATACGTTTATTTTTGTTTTCCTTGTTATTTTTTTTTCCCACAATCATATTGCTGATACTGTAAAACACTCTCATTGCCTTTTCTACCCGACTGTTAATTTCTTCTTCTTGCTTTCCTGAACTAGTTATTTCTACTCCCAAATATTTCCATTTCGTCACTTGCTCCAATTTTACCTTATCTACCATGATTTTTATCTCATGTTGCTCCCCGATCACCATTACCTTTGTTTTCTATTTACACATCTCCATTCCGTTCTCTCTAAGTGTTTCATTCCATTTATTTATGCTTGTCTGCAACTCTTTTTCGTTAGATCCTATCACCAATCTTTACTTCAACTCTCTCCATATAATTCCATCCCACGTCAAGTCCTCTAGTTCTTTCTTTCGCTTTCCTTATTATTTTGTCCATGTAAATATTAAATAATGTTGGACTTAGTCCTCCTCCCTGTCTTCGTCCGTCTCTCGTTTTAAATTTTTTTGATTGGTACTATCAGTGCATGCTGTCATTCTTTAGGTATTATTTGCTCTTTCCATATTTTGTTATATATGTCCAGCATTACCTGCCTTCCCTCTTCTCCCATATATTTTATCATTTCAGTCGTTATTGTGTCACTTCCTGGTGCTTTTCCATTCTTCAGTTGTTTTATGGTCTTTTCCAATTCCTCCATATTAAATTGCTCTTCCTCGTCTTTGCATTCCTTTCTCTCTGTATTGTCTGCTTCTCTTGTATCGTTCCTCTCTATATTGTCTGACAGCAGCTCTTCAAAGTATTGCTTCCATCTTTCCATTATTTCATCTTCCTGCTTTAATATTTTTCCTTCTTTGTTATTTATATATGTAGCACTGTTGGTCTTTCCTTTTCTTATTGTTCTTAGTCTACTATAGAATATTTTTTTTCCCTCTGCAGCTTCGTTTTCTAATTTATTACCGAATTCTGCCCATTCATTTCTTTTCGCCTCTAATACTAATTGCTTCACTATTTTCCTTTCCCCGTAACACTGATATGTTTCTCTATTTTTTTTTATAAATATTCCTTCCATTTTTTCTTTTTTAATCTCACTCTTCTGTCCACCATGCCGTTTGTTTTATTTTCTTATTTCTTTTTATTTTTCCACACTTCCGAGCTTGTTTGTAGTATCATCTTTTTGAATTCCTCCCAACTCTCTTCCAAACTTAATGCCTTCCATTTCTCATTTCTGCTCTCGATCATCCTCTTAATTTTTTCTCTATATTGCTTTGCCACCTCTCCGTCTTTTAGCCTATACGCTTTTATTTTCTCATATTCTATCTTATCTTCTTTTCTCTCTATGTTGTCTGATTTTAGTGGTTTCTTTATTTTTGATATAACCATATAATGATCACTTCCCGCTTCCGGTCCTCTTGACACTTTTACATCTACTATGTTCTTTCTATTTTCATTTCCTGCTACTATGTAGTCTATTATTGATTTTTCATTTTTGCTGCTCATGTCTCTAGTATACTTGTGTATATCCTTGTGCTTATAATAAGTATTTGCTATAAACATATTGTTGATTCGGCAAAACTCTATCAATCTTTTTTTTTCAATTAAAATTGAAAAAAAATGTTTAATAGACAAATTGGTCGAGCAACATGAAATCGAATTAGAGAAAATTAAAGAGGAACATGAAGATAAATTAAAATTGTTAGAAAATACTTGGAGAAGTAAAGTAAACGATCTATCCATTAATTTGGAGAAAGTTAAACAAGAAATGGAAATAGATGCTCAAAAACAAGTTGAAGTACTTATACAGCAACATAGAAAAAACCTAGATTCACAGTGGCAGAATCTAATTCAGCAAAAAGACAAAGCAACGCAACTGGTTGAAGATGAATACGTTTCAAAATACAAAACGTTAGAAGATCAATTTTACGTACAACAAAAATCGCATAGTGCCAGAGAAATTGAATTATTAAAAACGATCGATACATTGAAAAATGAATTACAAAGTAAATTATCAACAGTTGATTTACAAAATAATGTCGATACATTAGAATCGTAAAAGGTGGAATTCAAGTTTTGAATCAAGAAAGTGCACAGCATACAGATGATTAGAATAAAATGAAAAAAGAAGCTGGCGTACCACGAGGAAATGGTCAGGTTGAACGAGTGAATCGTGTAATCATTCCTGTATTAACTAAGCTGTCAATTGATAAACCAGAATATTGGTACAAGCATATAAGAAAACTTCTAGAAGCATTAAATAGTACATTCCATCGGAGTATTGGAACATCACCCTTTGAATTAGTATTCGGAACAACAATGAACAGATCAGAAAACACAAGTTTAGTAGAGTTAATTGAAGAAGAATTGGTAGAAGATTTTATGAAACGTAGAGAGATTTTAAGAGAAGAAGCAAGAAAACAGATAGTCCAGGTGCAAAAAGAAAATGTAAGATCATTCAACAGAAGACGTAAAGCCGCTACTAAATATTATCCAGGCAAATTTGTTGCAATTAAGCAAACACAATTTGCCGCATGCTCAAAACTATTACCGAAGTTTTTAGGTCCATATCGAGTTATTAATTGTTTGTGTAATGACCGATACGAAATGGAGAATATTGGTGATCATCCTGGTCCAAGATTGACATCTTCATCAGTTGATTTAATGAAACCGTGGGTTGAATTCGAGGCGAATTCAAACCAGAATGGCCGAGATGTAGGATTGGATTCCTCTCCACTGTGGACTGCGGGGTGAAATAAATTTCCATTGTGTGCCAGTTAAAGATAAGAATTCTCCAATGGATTTTGTACTTTGCGAATAAATTAAGAATCGATGAAGATCTTTCATTTGATTTTTGGTACGTATGAAATTAATGGCATTGTCTGTGCATATTAAAGCGGGATTACCCCTGCGTGCAATAAAACGTTTTAAAGTCAGCAGGAAGGCATCTGTGGATAAGCTAGATACCAGTTGAATGTGTACTGCCTTTGTCCACATACATACGAACACTGCTATTTAACCCTTTATGAGTGGAACTTGTTTAAGTTTCATTGTTTTTATCATAAATGGCCGCCCAAATCTACACCACCATTACAGAAAGGTCTTCAATCGGTGAGTCTCTTTTGGAATATCTGCCATAAGTTGTTGACACGCTATTGCTTTGAAACGGTGTCACGTGACACACCCACGAATCACCCGTTTCACTTGTCCCAACCCGTTTAATGGCCAATACGGCAACCTCAAATTAAACAAGACCGCTTGAAGGCCGGCATGTCCCAATTTATGGTTTTCGCGACTAATTAATAGTGTTGTTAAATGAAACTTGTCAAGAAGCAGAATTGGATGTTTTTGCCGATAGGGGATAGCAGCATTGTCCAATCTACCACCTACACACAAAAAAACTAAATGTTCTATAAAAGAGTTTAACGATATGATTCTTTTATTAGAGTGGTTTATTATTTTTTAATTCGAGAATTGCTTTGTGAAAAGTGAATGATTGAGTTTCGATAATTATTTTGTCATGGGCGCATGCAAATTGCAATTCATCTTCACTTAGCGCCACGTCATACAATTTTGAATTATTTATTTTACAATTGCGGATAAATCTTAATATGTATTCAACTACGCGTTAAAGTGTAGTAAAATTTGAATATTTGGAGATCATATGGTTCGAAAATGAATTTTCGTAATTCGATGTTTCAATTAAGGTGATTTTTTTTTGGTTCTGGGCGATTATCAATATGCAACATAACGTCAGTGCTATCAAACGTAAAATCGTGTAAAAACGTGGGCCCATGCTACCATAAATCGGATTCCTTTAATGTACTGGGATCATCACCTCTGGATGCTAAATCCGCTGAACTGACATGATGTCAGGAGCTCTCGGTTGTTAATTCCTGGATTTGTGCAACTCGATTGGCTACAAATGTGGACCATTTTGAGGCATGTGAATGAATCCAGCACAGCGCAATTGTTGAATCACGCCATAACGTTATTGAACTGTAGTTAATTTTTGATTTAGTGATGTTTATTAGCTTATTCACTCGTTTGGCCATATATATATCATCAACGTAACATTGATTTAGCAACGCATCACTAGCGTATGGATAATTAATAAGATTGCTGGTTGCTAGTTCTTTAATAACACGGGCAGCGAAGTATGGACCAGATTGTCACAGCTTTAAATCGGCCATTAGCATAATACTACTTATTTTTAGTATTTTGCTATTCGTTTTGTTTTTTTTTTGCAAACAGAAACTCTCTAGTTTCTATTTTTATTATATTTTATTTCAATTATTTTGTTACTTTCAACCCTCGATACGCCCCTGTCTACAGAGAGAATAAAAAAAAAGTAAAAAATCGAATCGTCCGTTAAAAAATTAACCTTTTTCTCAATTACTTTAGTAGTTGAGACGAATTGAGATCGTAAATAACGAAAGAAATCCACCATCAATGGATCTCCCCTCTGTGTAAATACACAAAATACACACAAACAAGGATAAAAGTCATAAATGCTGTATATCTATTAATCCAACATCTAAAATCCAATATTTTGTGATAATAACAGAGATTTTAACTTGATTGACAGACAAATAAATGAATTTCTAACAAGCACTTATTAAATAAAGCTTGTTTAAATTTTGTTAATCCGTTTTTTTCAAAAATATCGTCATATAATGTTTATTAATAAATATACATTTTTTGGTCTTAAGGATTTTTGCGAGAAACATTCTGGAAGATTTCAAAAACCTAGTATTTTGAAATTATGGACGGTAGTTGATTACTAGTGTTCACACCAATTGTGGACCTGACAATTTATCAGATTTAAATTGAGTTTCCCAATGAAAATTTAGTCTTTTAAAATAAAATATGGTAATTTTTATTATCTGGTGCTGCAGAAAATAAATACTTCAGATCAACATCCCAAACTGCACATCAAAATTTGAAGACTTCACAAATAAAGAACTAAAGTTTACTAAATTTCGATGCTTTTTACAGAGACAAGCATTACAAATTACCCCATCTCTATTATACAATGCTTTTAAAATCTTTTAGAACTGGCAAAATGTTGGTGTTAACATGGTCGTCATGCCTAAAACTCTATGTATTTTCAATATTTCCTTATTTAAAATTATTGAAAAAAATTTGTTTTCCACTCATGATAAGTAGTGATAGCACCCGAGTAAATTTTCTTTCGATAAAAAGTTAATCATCGAATTTCAATAAACTTCTGAGCTTTATTTGCGAATCGGCTTGGTATTTGGGATGTGTTGTTTGGCAGCTTATTTGAAGTGGTTATTCTCTACAGAACTAGATCAGAAAAGTTAGCAGATTTTATTAAAAAAAGGGGAGGCGGGAATCTGTTTTGGAAACGTGGATTTTATTTCCTATTGGTTAAATTAGGGCCCTCGAGCAACCATAAAAGACAAGACCGACATCATGTCAATCTGATTATTGCCAAGTCAAAAATTAGAGTGGAGACTAGCGATTAACCATCTTGTACATTAACCATAAATTAGACACTAAATAATCGCTAATATAAGCATATTCTATACAAAATACATTTATGTATTTTGTATAGAATCTAATTTAAAAATTAAAATTTATTTACTAAATCTCAATTCAATTTCGTTTGAAATAATACACAGAAGACATGTTCTAGGTATGATCCCATTTTATTTTTAACTTTTTAAACACTTATTTAATATAATATTTTACGTTTCTATAGGTAGATTAGTTTTGAACAAATTATTAATATTTATTATAAAACGGACGAGAAAGAGATAAGTAGTAATTTTTTACAACAAATTCCATGAAATTTTTATTATTATTTTCACAATATTTGATATGTAATAGGACACACTCGAGCTTGCAATAATATAATGTTTAATATAATTAATACATATATCTAATAATACTTAATACAAAATATTTAATACATATTATAAATAATAAACAATATTTTTAAATGGGTATAATTTGGAAGTAAAGAAACATGTATATTTCTGGTTGACAATAAGTAGATTGCATAAATTGTATAAAAAGAGAAGACATTTTGCGCAAATCGCTTCCGCAATTAAAGGATTTTAAGAATGATTTTCAATATTTTTTTAGAAAAACATTGAAAATAAATAAAATTTTTCAGATATTCAAATACAATATTGAAATATACAACATTGTAATAATTATCTTATTTTTACTTAAAAGAATACATGCCGATAATAAAGTTATTAATAAATTATGACTCACAACAATTTGTATTAGTTTATTACGATATGATTTATAAGGTATTTATTAATGAATAATTGGCATTAAAGTTTTTATTTCATTTAAAAATACATTTCTCTTATTTTTTATTATCTCCAAGCAGAAAATTGTATACGAATATATTGACTACAAAGTGTGCAATAAATATATAATAATAGTACTGCATATATAAAGTGTACATATATAGTGATTGTCATGCTTTGGTAAGAATTGTATTCAATTATACATTTTTCAAATGATTCTGCAAAAAAGCTAAGAGGAACATTTTGTTTAGAATATATTTAATTTCTATATTACATATGTGTGACTTTATTAAAAGAGAAACATATGTTCTACCGTAATGGATATAGAAAAAGGAAAATATTTGTATAAATAATAAATATATGTAAATGTGACTATAGTTATAAAAATAGTGCCTTTTTTTCAAAAATTCTGCTTGAATTTTAAATAATTTACTGCAATTTAAGTTAATTTTTAAAGATAATATTGAATCGATGAAATTATCAAAATCAATCACCTTCACAATCAACAATAATATGTATATATGTATGTATAAAGTTTTTCTTTCCTTCTAACTAATCGAAATAATTAAAATATTTCAGAATTACTAAACATACAATAAGCTCTATTATTATTCTTGTTTATTTGTTTTTCTTAATTTTTTTCTTTGACAACCATTATTGTTTCAAAAATAAACTAAAATTACTGGTTAACTTCATGTAACCAATTTCCAAGTGACTCTGTGTATATTCTGCCTGAGTGCTTTCGTAATCACTGTAAAAATAATACTGGATAAAACAGGATATGTGTTTGTGTGTGAGTGTATCATAATTAATTAATACAAGTTTTATAATTCTAGAAATCTTTAAATGAGACGCAATAATATTTTTGTATACTTAGAATTTGTTTTCAAAAATGAAATGAAATTTCTTATGAATATGTTATGTATGTATATAATTTTAGTATATGTACATAACACTTAATTTTTTTTTTTTATGTTTTAATATGTTATTAGAAAAATACAACTACTGTGCTTCTTCAAAGAACTAATATACCATCAAAGCTTTTTTTTACATATTATTCGCAACCAACCTTGATTTATCATAAACTGTGACACCTATGTAATGGTTAATATTTATTAAAATGTTTATATTTCTTCGAAAAATATTGAATTGTATGTAGATAGTAATTCTTTATACGCAGAGATAACAATTATTTAATATATCATTCCACTATATTATATTAATATTATAATATTTATATGAACTATTAATAATAATAATAATTTATATATGGTAGGTATATATAGTACTCTTTAATAGACGATTGTCAGAACGAAGTCGTTATCAAATTTACTTAATAAATATTGATTATGGAAAAATTATCGCATCATACACAAACGTACAGTGCATCAGGAAGGCGTCATCCATCTTATAAAAATTACAAATAAAGTCATAAATTGTTATTCAACTTTAATACATAGTTCAATTTATTCAACTACTAGTGAATGTCGGCAAACGAATTATAAAAACCCTGTAAATATCTGTATAAAGAGTCTTTTAAAATTTGAAAATGAATGACGAATACCAAACATATTACATAGTGTGAGACACCATATACAACATTAATTATGAACTCTAATGTAAAATTTCAGAAAAATGGTAATCTAAAGAAAAAAATAATTTCAATGAATGTTTGTAATTACTATGTAACTAATGGAAAGGAGATTGTTCTTTTATGATTCAATCAGTGTGATAATTAGTTGTAACAATGACTAATGTTTGACTTAGCTTAAAATAGTATACTTTATGGTATACATTTATGGTATGCATTAAAAAGTAGTTGTCAGATGTAAATGGAAACAATGTAATTGTGACAATTTTGTTCCCTTTCATACTTTCTTCTTCTTTTATAATTCTAATCTGTATACTATGACTTCACTTAGTTGAATTTTTAGTATAGGAAAACCAAGTATAGTCACCCGCAGGACCTGCGCGTGGCATATAGTTGAGCATTTCAACATTTCAAATGTTGAAATGCTGAACTATTGCCGTCAGCATAGTCGCACACTTTCTAGTTGAATATTTATTTTATGCAATTAATATTTTTAATATAATTAATTTATAGATTTGGGTCTGATGTCCTCGAGGTTGCGCACATTTTTTTCATTATAGTAAGCGAAGTTGCTATACCTTGTTTGCTTATACTAAGATTGAATCTATAAGTAAAATTCATTTTTCATGAAAAATACGTAGTCAACATGTATCACTATGTTTTATATTCCAGAGCCTACTCTGCGGATGAATTTATTTGAACTAATATAATTCATATACATAAGTATATGTATTTTTACATCCATTAAATAGGTTTTTTATAGTTATACATAAAATTACAATACACACTACTAAACAAATATAAGTATGGATAATCATATAGAATATTACATTTTTTTATTTATTCTTTTAAGTAGTTAAACATAAATTATATACTTATTTGATTGTCGGTTTAGATTGCCATTTCTTTAATGCTACACTAAATTTTAGTTATAGGTTTATTTTACATCAATCATTCATATATTGACTTAGTTAGTGTATGCTAATTCACGCATATATTTATGTTTTTTGCTGTATGTGCGATTTCATATTGATAAAGTTGAAAAACTGAGTCTTTACATTTTTTGGATTATAGTAGTTGATGTTTGGACATAAGGGTAGAGCAATGAAATGTAATATTGCCGTTCCTATTGACGTCCACCAAACAGCTGATACTGAAACAATGAAAAGCACAGAAAAAAAAATAGTAAGAATAAATAATAAGTTTCATAAAATCACAAATACACGCAGCTATAATTTGTACATTTTTACGACTAACAAAAGAATAACACATTGTACTAATGCTTTAAAAGTCCCTTTATAGTTTGTATTGATTATAATAGCGAGTAGCTACTGCATCGAACAAAGAAATTTAAAGATATTACTAGGTAAATAGTTAGCCTTCCAAGTAATTAAATAGTAAAAGTAAATAATGGTAATAGTTTATACCATCAGCGTCCCATTTGGGATGCCGACAACTTGATTAACAAACGTCATTACATGGTTATAAACAGACTACTAAACAAAATCGACTACTAACTATGTAAATAATAATCAAACAAAATTTTGGATAATTTAATAACAGCATAATGACAGTTTGTTTATGCTGATAATGATGCACAAAGTGGAAAATGAAACCAAAAGAAGTCATCATTACCAGAAAATGGGGCGGCAATGGCGGAGGCGGCGGCTACAACATTTTCAAAGAAACAAGCAGGCTCTCCAACCGACCGGATCCAACAGCAAACCAACAACAATTCAGCTAAATGTAATATTGAGCGATGGGCACTTACGGACCGGGGCGGGAGGTGGAGGCACTTGTCCCGCCGTCGCCCGGCCGGCCCCACGATGATGTAGTGGAGGTGGTGTAGGGGGTATTCTTACCATGCCAGATCCAAGCTGCTGCAATAATCCACCACCACCACCCTGCGAGCCGCCCAGAGCGGCGGAGGATCGCCTCGATTGAATTGATTGCATACTGCTGCTGAGTAGATATGGCACACTGCTACTTGTATTTGGCATTGATCCACCCTGTAAATTAGTAAAATGTGTCTTTATTACCTATTAAAATGTAATTTTTAATAGAAAGCGCATGAACTTAATCATTGATGTATAATCTGGATACTTACTATCATGCTTCGAGCGAGCTATTGGAAAAAAGAATTGTTGAAATTAATACAAATTCTGTTTGCAAATTTAGTTAGTTTTTCACACGAAAATGATGCAAGCATGATTAATTTGGTGCCAATGCAGTTCACTTATAAAAATCTAGATATCAATGTAGATGTATCCTGTGATTATGCCCAAGTAAGCTTGATTATCTATTACTATTTCTGTCTTTTTTTTAATACAATCGCGCAAATTTTCAGAATTAAAGAATATTCGTTATAAGCAAGCTTGTGATTTTTATAAAATTACAAAAAAATGATATTTTTACTCACACAAACACAGTCAAATCTACTACAATATCCAAATCGGTATACAAATACACATAATACTTATACCTAAAGAAAACATTAATATATGCATCGGTCAAAACAAATCTGCCAGCCCAACATGCATTACAGTATAAGCGTTCACATAAATTTTTTCGAGATCTTATACATTTTACACAAATTTTTAATTGTAAGTGTTATGCAAGTTAATGTAAATATAAGAAAATAAATAAGCATTGATTACTGTATTGTATTTATAGTGATAATGAGAGCGACCTTTACAGCAATCAATATTACTTATTGGGTTTGTCGGTGGAATGGTGATGTATTTATTGCAAATGATGATACGTGTGAGTGAAAAATGGCACATATTTTGTGTTTAATTGTATAATAGCACATTTTCTGAACTTATTCTTTGAGGCAAAGGCAACAAACAGTTATTACAGAAACTGCTACATGCAGTTCTTAATGCAGAAAATGATTGTATAAAAATGTATTGGCACTTTAACAATTGGCATAGTAACAACAAAAAAAAGTGTAACAATGACGTAGCTATTAGACTTATAGCTTCCTTGTATTTACTATCCAATTCCAGCTACGACAGTGCACAATACATATTTGGAGTAATGAATGAGATAATTATGAAAGTTAACATCGACTATTGTCAATATTGAGAGGAAAGTAAAATAGAGTAGAGAGAGTATGAAACTTACGTATGATGTTGAAGGCACCGAGAGACTCGAGCCTTCCCGGGACACAGAAGAGTATCCAAATCCGCCCTGTAGGCCAATTATACATGTTGTGTTCAAATTAAATGTGATAATTTTTACAATTTTTTTTTTTAATTGAAAAAAAAAAAATTTCAAAAATAATTTTGATTCATCCTAAAAGTTAATATAATGGTGTTATCTGTTACAGGATGTTCCAAGCTGAACTAATTTAACTATTTCATTTAGATATGAATTGTTTTAGGGATCTAAAGTGGTGCGTTCCGATCTGGAGACAGAGACCGTTATTTTCCCTTGCTCGGCAAGGCATTCTAATACACACAAGGTATGTCACGACGACATATACTATCACAATCCAAAGGGTGTTAAAAGGTTATGCTACTGATGTTGGAGCATCAGTAGCAAAGGCGCAAAATTAATACAAATATAGAAATAATATAATAGTTATTTAATTAAATTTATAGACAAATCAAAATTTACAAATAAAAAAAAACAAAATGAATCTAATGAACAAAGATAGCCGTTAGCTACTGTGGACACCAATGAATTGCAGCAGAGCTGGATTGGATCACCGACTGGGTGTCTCGTGGGTCCGTTTGCAGAACAGTCTTTCCAAAATGATGGTAATTAGGGCGCCATCCAGCTTTTACAAATACTACATCTGGATGGGGAGACTTTACTGTTCTAAGCGTAAAATTCTGCTACAACCCAGGTCCCCGAAATAAACAAATGAAAATGAATAATTATTATAAAAAAGTAAACTGAACAAAATATAAAAACGCGATTGCGGTAAGTTACTCGCTATATGGCGATAGCCAGGTGAGTGACAGTCACTCACCTGTGAGTGATTGTATTAATAAAAAAAGATATATATATGTCGGCATGCTAATCACTAAAACAATAATAATAGACGAAATGCTGTTAAACAATTACTTTCTAAATTAATAAATCTGCCAATTCAATGAGTATTTGTTAAATTTATAAATAATGATTTTATTGAAGACATTATTCTTTTTTTTATCGACCTTTTATTATTACTAATAATTTATTAGGTAGTCTGACCTTACTAAAATGCAGTGTCAATAAGAGTGTCAATTTCATATTCTCTATTTTATTGCCTTATTCAAGGTTAATCGGTGAAATCGATTTATTGATTCTCTTTTGTGATATCTTAAAAGAGAAGAGACGACTACCTGGGAGGGTAGACCACCCCGAATGGCAGAATGGTAATCTAGGGAGGGGGTTACTGAATGTAGACTTTCGTTCCTGAGGAAAGAGACAGTCTGGATTAGAGAATTTCAGTGAACGAACGTATTCATTTTTTTGTCCATTTGTAATTTAAATAATCAAAATATGAATATTCCGATATACATATATATAAAAAAAAGGTTGGAAATACTTGGTTGTTGTGGCTGATGGTAAACCCAGCACACGTGTAGATTACAGTCTCAACTCCTCTTCGGGGCTCCACTGGACCCCTAGGACCAGAATTAGGCACAAAAATTTGGGCACCGTCTCTGGCAGTTATCTCTGCCACTCGACGACGATATTTGAGAGCGGATTACGGAATCTCCGTTTGAGTGTTGCGACTCTTTGTCGACGTAACCGCTACCAGGACCTTTGCCTGGACCCGAAGTCAAGCAAACTTTCCGACTCTTAGTGGAAAACTCCCACTAAATGCGACCAATCATCAAATACGACCAGTTCAGATGGTGGATCTAACTCTTTTCCCTATCATTAAAAAGCTCTCATCGATCATCATCGATTCACTCGCGCGCAGTTCCAAAAGGGTCGAAAGCGTGCAACGACGCCAAGGGCGTATCGAGGGTTGAAGGTAGGAAAATATAAATAATTATCCACAAAACAAACAGGATTTTCCTAGTGACCGATTCAAACCGTTACAATACATAGGAACATCTTTCTCAGAAAATACTTGAAATATAAAACTGAAATTTGATACGTTGGCATATGTATGTACATAGCATAGCTTCGATGATATGCATTAACTGATGATATGCACTTAGTTAGACTGGTTAATTAAAAATGTTGGCAGTTTTGTACAACTGCTGGAAACAAGTTTCAACTTTGCTAATTTAAATGGAATGCCTATTATCTTATTCGGTTATGATTAAAAATTTTTGTGCTGTGAATTTAAGAAAATTAATGGCTGCTATATGTAATTGTAAAATGTATTAATTTTTCACAGGAGCTACTCATTTTAGGCTACTCATGTTACGTGAATTTGATGTGAATTTAAGGGCAGAACCTAAATACGAACTAACAAACAGGGTATTACATTTAAAATAAGCAAGTTACCTGATAATAACGAACTACATTTTTAAATAATTTTTAGAAATATCCTGTATAACTTTTGAAACACATGTCTATAAAAACATATTTTTATAGAAATTTATTTACATTATATATTGGTTAATATTAATCAATATATAATAAATATATATAAAATTAATAACCTATAAATATAGGTTATACCTGTACTACCTACAATATAGGTAAGATAATTATGTATTATTTTTTTTATATTGGATGGTATAAGGATAACAGTATAATGACAGAATATCCAAAAAAGCTAAGTAATATTGTTAATATAATTTATATTATATATATATATATATATATATGTCTAGATGCCTTATACCATCAACTGGTGTCGGCTTGAGCTCTTCTCGTTATCCTCCTATTCCTCACTTCCTATGCATCTCTCCCACTCCTTCCTGTTGCAAGCAATTCTTCTTGCGTCATTCAGCCTCATTCCTCTTTCTCTTATTGCTTTTTCAATTCCCTCATCCCATGTAATTTCTGGTCTTCCCCGTTTCGCTCTTCTTCCCTCCCTTGCCTGCCAGACTCTCTTTACTTGCCTCTCTTCACTCATTCTTACCAGATGTCCCCACCATCCCAACTGCCTTCTGTGGATGAACTCCACCACTGGTTCTATCTCCAACTCTTCTCTTATTGCGCTGCTTCTTATTTTATCTCTTTTTGTTACCCCTTTTACTCTTCTCAAGACTTTCATTTCCACAGCTTGTACCCTACTTATGTCTTTTTGCTCCATTTTCCACGTTTCACATCCGAATGTTAAAATCGATCTTATTATGGTCTTGTATACATTTATTTTTGTTTTCCTTGTGATTACCTTGTTCTCCACTATTACTCTATTTATTCTATAATATGCATTCATTGCTTTATTTACCCGCTCCGTAATTTCATTTTCCTGTTTACCCCCGCTACTGATCTGCACTCCTAGGTACTTACAACAATCGACCTGTTCTATTCTCGTCTCTTCTATCTTAATTTCTAGCTTCTGTTTCTCTCTTATTACCATTACCTTTGTCTTTTCCTTGCACATCTCCATCTCGTATTTTTTAAGCACTTCGTTCCATTTGTTCAATTTTCTCTGCAAACTCTTTTCATTCTCCGCAACTAACATCACATCATCTGCAAATGCTCCAGTCGTTATAACCACCCTTTGCATGTTTTTATATCCAACGACTAGTCCTCTTTCCTCTTTATCACTTTCTCTCATTATCTCATCCATATATATGTTAAATAATGTTGGACTCAGTCCTCCTCCCTGTCTTAGTCCGTCCATTGTTTTAAATGTTTCAGATTCTTTACTATTTAGTATTATGCTGTTTACATTCTCCTCATATATCTTCCTTATTAACCTAATCATTTTCTTTTCTATACCCCTCTCTCTCATTATATTCAATAATCTGCTTCTATTTATTTTATCGAATGCCTTCTTTAGATCTAGAAAACCTACATATATATTTTTTTTACTATTCCCTGCCTTTTCCACCATTTGCTTTATAGTAAATATACTATATGGTCCTGTATGCTTCTATCTTTTCTAAAACCACATTGTGGCTCTTCCAGGGTCTGTTCCACTTTATAATTTATCTTGTTTTTAATTATTTTCTCTAGTATCTTCATCCCTGTATTTATTATGTTTATTCCTCTGTAGTTCTTACAGTCAGCTCTGTCTCCTTTTTTATATATTGGTACTATCTGTGCTCTTTTCCATTCCTCTGGGATGCGTTCTTCTCTCCATATTTTGTTGTATATATATACCAGTTTTTCCATTTCCTTTTCTCCAATATTCTTAATCATTTCTGATGTTATTCCTTCACTCCCTGGAGACTTCCCATTCTTAAGTTCTCTAATAGTCTTTTCCAATTCTTCGCTTTCTATTTCTTCGCCGCCTTCCTCTTCATTATCCACTTCTTGAGATTTATCTTCACCTAATCTCTTTTTTTCGCTATTTTTATTGGGTTTCCCACTTACACTTCCCGCCAATAGCTCTTCGAAATATTCTTTCCATCTGTTTATCACCTTTTCCTCATCTTTTATTACCTTTCCATTCTTGTCTTTCATGAGCACTCTGTTTTCCTTTTTATCTTTTCTGCACCCTCTTAGAACACTGTACAAAACTTTCTTATTTTCATTGCTATTTCTTTCCATTTTCTCACCAAATTCTTGCCATTGTTTCCTTTTTTCGTCTCTCACTAATTTCTTCACTATTTTCCTTTCTTCCTTGTAACACTGATACGTTTCTCTAGTTTTTTTTTGTAGATATTCTTTCCATTTTTCTTTTTTTATTCTCACTCTTCTCTTGATCTCTTCTGTCCACCATGCCGTTTGTTTTATTTTCTTATTTCTTTTTATTCTTCCACACACTTCCGAGCTTGCTTGTAGTATTATCTTTTTGAGTTCCTCCCAACTCTCTTCCAAACTTAATGTCTTCCATTTCTCATTTCTACTCTCAATCATCCTCTTCATTTTTTCTCTATATTGCTTTGCCACCTCTCCGTCTTTTAGCCTATACGCTTTTATTTTCTCATATTCTATCTTATCTTCTTTTCTCTCTCTGTTGTCTGATTTTAGTGCTTTCTTTATTTTTGATATAACCATATAATGATCACTTCCCACTTCCGGTCCTCTTGATACTTTTACATCTACTATGCTCTTTCTACTTTCATTTCCTGCTACTATGTAGTCTATTATTGATTTTTCATTTTTGCTGCTCATCTCTCTAGTATATTTGTGTATATCTTTGTGCTTATAGTAAGTATTTGCTATAAACATATTATTGATTCGGCAAAACTCTATTAATCTTTTTCCATTATCATTTAGTATTGTCTCCCCATTCTTGCCCAATATTCTACTCTCTCCTGGTTTTCCCTTTCCCACTCTACTATTAAAATCTCCTGCAATGTATATTTCGCCTTTTGCTCTTTCTACCGCCTCTGTTAACATTTCCCAGAATTTCTCTTTGTTCTCCTTTTTGTCATCTTCATTTGGTCCATACACACTTATTATTGTTATAATGCTCTGGTTATCGTCCTTCATATTTATTGTCAATATCCTCTCTGAACATGCCTCCCATTTTTCTATATTGTGTGCCCATTCTTTTTTTATCATACATGCGACTCCTTCAGCTGCTCTTTTCTCTGTTTCTACTCCGCTATATATAAATACACTTCCTTTCATCATTTTTTGCAATCCCCTCCCTTTTTTTTTCGTTTCCGTTATTGTAAGTATGTCTATCTTATTTTCCAGAAACTCATCTTCTAGTTCAATTTCTTTTCCCTTTATGCTTCGTATATTCCATGTTGCCAATCTCCATATTTCTACCTTTTCCTTCTCATTTTTTTCTGCTCCTTTCCCCACCTCTTCTTCAGTTTTTTGTCTGCTTCTTCTTTTCTTCCCAGCTTCCATAATCTATCCTATTTCTATATTGTTCCTCCTTTCTTTTGTATATTTGACACTTTTTGCTAGTTGCCATGTGCTCTACGTCTTTATCTTTAATTCTTGTACAGTTGGCGCATTTTATCTCATTTTTTTTACGATCTTTCCCTTCGTGTCCTTCTTGTCCACATCTGTAGCATACCTCCGTTCTTGTACAGTACTTAGCTACATGCCCATAGCAGCAGCATTTGTAGCAGATCGCGATCCTTATATATTCCTCTACCTGTTTTACAGTAAAATCTATCAGTAATTTTCCTTTTTTTACCACGTACTTGAATATCTCATTGTCAGCTTCTACTACCCAGTCCTCTACATATTGTTTACTGTTCCCGAAGGCATTTTTTTAACTGCTTTTATTACTGTCTTCACCTCTCTAGTCCCCACCATTTTTCTTATTTCTTCATTTTCCCTTATTATTTCATTTATTATTTCTTCTTCAGTATACCCTTGCTCAACTTTTTTTATTATAAACAACGGCTTTGTTTCTTTCATTTTCCTCACTGTTATTCCTTGTACTTCCTCCAGTTTCTTCCCTATCTGCTCCTGGTGTAGCTCGTTTCTACACTTCATCACTACCAATCCACTTTTGTATTTTTTTATTTCCTTTATACCTTCTTCCCCTACTTCTTCTATCGTAAGTTTTTCACGTATTTTTTCCATTACCTTCTCACCTTCTACCGCTTTCACTGTTATTTCTCTTATTTTTTCAGATGTTTTCCATCCCTTTATCTTTTTTGTATCATTTTTTTTTTTCTTTTCTGTGATAGCCGCATATATCTTTTTGCTCATATTTTGTGTTATTGTACCCCCCCCTATCAATTCCGTTATTTTTGCTTCCAGTTTGTCCATTCTTTTTTCGAATTGTTTCTCCATTTGCTCCAGCCTTTGCTCTAATTTATCTGTTTTTCCTGGTTTTTGTTTTTTCTCTGCATTCTCCATGTTTTCATATACTGTGTCGGTCATTTTCACTAATATTTTTTCTATATTCTCTATACTGTTTTCCATGTCTTCTCGAGTTTGTCCTTCTTCTCTTTTATTCCCCTCTTTATATATCCTAATTTCCCTTTGTATCAGTTTGATTTGAATCATTAATTCATCTGATACTCCACTTAGTTTTTTATGAGTATCTTCACTTTCTTCTTTCCGCTGCGACATATCTTTCTGTCTTAATTTTATTCTTTTTTCCATGCTATCTTCAACCTCGCTCATCACTACTCCTCTATACGATTTGTTTGCTTTTTCTTGCTCCTCATATTCCTCTTCTTCCTCCGTTGATGTTTTCCTTTTTCTAGCCTCCACTTTTCCCACTGGTGGAGTTCTTTTGATTTTAGTCGCCACTTTGAATGGGTTTTTAGCCTCCATTCTTGCGAGATCAATCCCACTTCTATTTATAAATCTATAATAATATTCAATATTTATTTCAGTATAAAATACAAATAAAAAACAAATAAAAGTTGTTTATATTTCTTATCTCAATAACACCGTTCCTGCTTATCAGGTCTACTTGTTATTTGGAAATTTCCCCCGCTTCCTCCGCTCGGAAGGGCACTTTCCTATACTTATCTAGATGTCTTACTTATCCGTTGTTCTGTTATTAGTTAATATCCTTATTAAACTTATAAAAAAAAAAAAAAAAAAATAACTTTATTGATATATTATCCTTAAACCACTACACAATCAGTACTCTGTTTATCTGCGTATCGACTTTTCGATTTCACCATAAACAAACATCCGACCACTTTCACTCTCCGATTTAGACTCTAATATATTTTATAATATAATATAATTTATATTAATAATATTAATATATTTATAATATAATACATTTTAATAATTTTAATATTATTACTATATATTATATATATCAACCAATACATAAAAATTAAATTTAAATAAATGGCGAAACAAGCTTAAGAATTTACCAAACTCCTAATTAATCGAAAATTGTCGGACACTTGGTATAGGACATACATATTTTAGAAGTAAAATAATGTAAGCAATTGTAGTTCCAAATTTCAAATAACAAAGTTGACACTTGTTTCTGGCAGAACCGGAAGTTGGACGAAACTGCCAATATTTTTAATTAACCAATCTTTTTGCTGCTTAAAAGTCGTTAATTATAATAACATATGTTAGTGTGTCTTTTTGTTGAAGGCATTTGATCAATTACGAAAATGTACCTGATCTACAATTCTACCGTAGAAACGGTTTCATCTACGATTTTAGAGCAACAGAAAGATTGTAGATGCAATAAAGGAAGTGAGCAGTAAAAACAAGGTGTTAGAAAAAAAGAGAAGATTATAGGAATATATTTAAAAATAATAGAAGCTGCAGTAGAATATGTAAAGCGAGGATGAGGAAAACTTGGAAATAGGGATAAGTGTCAAGTGAAGAATGAAAATGAAACAGAGAAACGAGTGAGTGAAGGAATACAAGAGATAGAGAAAAGGGTGGAAAGACAACTCTAAAAAATTAAGAACCTGCTAAAAGATCAAAATAAAGAAGATTTTCTAATTTCAATAAACTAACTTTGTTGGCACACCGGCTGTTATCAAGACTATCAAGAACTAGTTTTCTATAGGAACAAGTTGGAAGTGTACAACATGTAGTTGTCGCGGTCGTTATGAGAAGGTGGCCTTTTTTGAGAGGTGCTAAATAGCAGAAATATCACTGAGAACACATAAACCATTCGGTGACAAAAAAGTGGCCAACTAGAGACAGAGCCGTTATCGAGAGGTGGCCATTCATGGAGATTTTACTGTGTAAATAATTACTACTGCATCTTCACCAATATTCATCAAAGACTAGTCCACAATTACCATTCTTCTATCAAATATAATAAATATAAAAATTTCGGTTAAGAAAACTTGCATTTTTTTGTTAATCTAATTTAATCTTATTTATTTAGTAAAATGAGTAACTGTCACTGACGACCTTTACGTGGTTCAAATTTCTATTTTATTCTATTACCTTGTATGTTTATAAATAATTAATTCAATAGTTGGAACTTTTGGTGATCAAAAAGGCTCAAATTCGCGAATCTATAATTGTTTGTTTGGAAATGTGTATAAACAATGAGCATGGACATGCTTGTAAGGTTCTCTTATATCGAATACAAAGATAAAAAAGTACAAGTGTACATTCTCAGTCCTATATCGCAAATATACGACTTATCTGGTGTGTCTATCTCCGGAACAAAAGCACTCTTTAGGATCAATATAGGATATCAATATGGAGCCTCCTGTAATATTTGGATTGTTGATATTGTAAATATGTTTGCATATTTTAATATTGTGTTAAAAACAGGTTTTTACTGTGAGTTTTTGTTTTTTTATTACTCCTTTCCAGTATTTTTTTTTATTCCTGTTAAATATTTTCGCTCTCTGTAAATTTTATTCATAGATCACCCGGAAGCATCCTATAAAAAAGATAATATTTACCGTCGGCGGTGACAAATTTACAGTGGAACCACGTCTCTCCTGAGGCCCAATACTCGAATGTCTTCGTATTGGTAAACCACCACCGGGGGTGCCACCAGGTGATGATGCACATGATGGTGCGATTCGAATCTTTGGTGTCATTAGAGTGTTATCCGAGAGACGTCGATTTGGCAATCCACTGGCGACACGTAGAAAATTACTATCTGGTGATGACGGTGATCCTCCAAACCACCATCCTCCCAATATTCCTCCTGTAAACGATATCAAAGATCATCTAATTAAAGCTCAGTTTTACTCTATTACCTGTCGAATTTTTCCGTTGCATATCTTCAGCACTTGATGTTTTCCGTTGTTCAATTCGCAAATTTGGTATATTAAATGGTGGTACATTCATATTATCAGAACTATACTGATGACGTAATGGTCGATGTCGTTCCGGACTTGGTAAAGATAAATTATCCAACTTAAGTTTATTCCGTTGATTACGGTCAATTTGATCCAACATATCTTGAAGTACTTCAATTAAAACTGTGAACTGTTCCAAATTTAATGTTGGGTTTACTGTTTGTGGAAGCAGTGATGGCATGACTTTTGTTGCCATTAAATTTACATTTAAACCATATTTTTTATCGCTTAACATTAGGCGATAAATATCTGAAATACGGAAGATTTTCTAAATGCCTACTCTGTGTCATAATACAGAGATATTAATTACACTGAATGCAGAATACCTGATTTACTTGAGGAAAATTCTATTCGAAGATTATAACAGCTTATAAGGGCTGGTTTATACTTACTGACAACTCTTAATGTAATCATGGGATCTGACAACTGAATTTCATATAACAATGGCACTACTTCATCGATAATTTGCGATTTATCTAATCTATCTAGACTTCTTTCAATACAAGACAATACATTCGATACTAATTTTAGATCATCTTGATTTTTTTCATAGATAATTTTTGTTTTAGGTAAAATAATTTGTTTGATTGCTGTTTCATCTAAATATTCCGAAATGTTGGTTACTGCTATTAGTGCTGCGTTCTAAAAAAAAAACTGGATAAGTGCATACTAATCTAGTAAAATAATAGGCGAATTTAACCAAAGCATTGAAAAACAATTTGATTTAATGTTTATATTGCGTTATTAGGAAATGGTAATGTAGTAGATCACTACATTTACGTACTAGTACTTGAATCGTAGTAGCGTCAAACGCCTTATACAACATTGGTAAAATTTCGGTTTTAATATCATCACGTGATGTTTTCTCTAAAATTATATGCAAATTTTCTAATATTGTAACAGCTGCTTGAACAGTTTTTGGTGCTTGAAAAACGATTCTTAATGATGGCAAAATAATCGATTCGTATTCATTAATTGAGGATTCTTGTATTAGGAATAGGACTGGTTGTAATACGGCAGCAAGAACTTGTTGAAAATGCATTTCATGTTGAAGTGATGGCCATACATGTTGATACCACAACTTCTAAATTAACAGAAAGAGTACATATTATATTTATCACATACATAAGATATTTTAAATTTCGGATACATATATTATTTCTGCCACAAACTATCATATAAGAATATACTTAAACTGAAATTGAGTTTCAGCTCAAATTTTCAAAGAAGCTTAAATTAAAAAGAAATTGTTATTGGCATAATAATGTGGAAACCAATTAAACAGTGATGTCGATGCAATTATACGAGATTAAGATAGTCAAAAATGACGATATTAAGCCTTATAATGAATATCTACGTCGGAAGGGGTTTCGGAGTTAATTAAGACTTTAACCGACACAAAAAAAAATGTTTACTTATTTTGGCTTTCTTTTAAAAGCTTAAATGGTTCTAACTTAATTATTATTACCAAGATGCATCTTCATATAACGGCACTTTAATTTCGCATCACGCGCAGCGAACGATAGCAGGAATGTTAATAATATTCACTATTAAGGAAGAAGTAATTACAAACTCTAATTGAAATAAATCTATTGACTCATTAAGAAAACAATTTAGAATGTCAATGAAACCCAAACAAAAGGTATGGTTTGGTTATAGAAAAAATATATACTATGCAAGTACTTATATAAGTACAGACTCGTACCTTCGGAATGTATGGCAAAGCATCTTTTAATGTAGTTCTATAAAAATGATTCTTTTGAGTTGGGTCTTTCATATTTATCGTATCGAGATATTGCAAAGCATGAACAGTTGGATCACTAAAAGATAAATTAAAATCAGTCGTTCAAAAGTAGTATCATGTAATGAAGAAACTCCACATACTCAAAATATTTAATTAATATTAACAATTGAGCGGTTGGTCTTTGTCGTGCTTCCTTGCTCAACAATCGAGCCGTGGCTTCCTGTAGTGGAACTGGAATCCTTGCTAAAATGTTGTGAACTTGATCCTCAAGCTATAAGAAGTTAAACAAAAATGCATTAATTTAAAAAGATCGAAGTTACTGATGCGCTTGTTTGACAGGTACATGTTACGCATATTAATATGTATATTAAACTAATGGACGTATTAATAATACGTCCTATAGTTACGTTGTAGCGTCTAGCTTAAAATCTGGGTTTCTTACAGTATGACTGTAAGAAACCTAATTAAACTACCTATTAATAACTCATTCAAGATCTAATGAAATTATCTGCAATGGGCAAGGAAATAAAATTTTGTGCACGCAAGAAACAAGCGGTTACGTTATTGTTCAAGAAGGATTAGGTATGGCAAGTGTGTGAACCCCTCTAATGCAAACCAAATTATTACCTTTAGACGAAACTAAGAGGCATCGTATCATTTTAGCTTCTGTCAATGCATGATCGCTGCTACAGTTATAATTAACTCTACTTAAAACACTCTATAGTGTTTGGAACAATGTCTAAATGGCATAGAAAACTGAATTTAAAATATCTGGAAATGCCCAAGCAGATTGTGGTTTACAATCGAAGAGTATAAGCTGTCGGCTTTCCAGCTAAAAATGGCCTAACAGAAGCATTATCATTTATCATAACAATACTCCTTCCATAAAATACCATTTTACTAGGAGAAAATTTAATTTCTATGAGCTCGACTTTCGAGATTTTCAATTCTAATAATACACATGAATTAATCAGTAATTCCTGAGCCACGGCAGCCTTGCTTATACATTTTTTTTACTTACAAGTTCCAATTGCTTCAAATATGACGAACCAGAATTATTTGCTTGGATCAATGGTCTTCCTTGGTTAAATATAGAACAAATTACCATCCCTAATGAAAACATATCGCTTAGTATACTGCATACAGATTGAGTTTGACATTCGGGGGCTGAAACAGAGATATTTCGAGTTTTTTTTTGTCAATGACAGAATTAACTTGCCCACCCACCTGTATAATCTAAATTTGGTTGCATCATTTTGGACGATCGGGATGTCCATGGTGAAATATCAACTGAATCGACAACGTCAGCATCTTTACCTTTTACTAAAATCACATAGGGTGTAGTGGCACACATTGTATAATTCAAAAAATATCAGGATATACCTGCAAATTCCAAGCCGGCTAACTTCCATGTACCTCTTTTAGTAACCAATATACTACCAGGACAGATATTTCTATGAATTGTTTGTTTGTTAAAATGTAGAAAAGAAAGTGCTTCAGTTATCTAAAATTTGAATTCAAAAAATCATCACCTTTAACAATAATAAATTCGATTATTACCTGTAGTATTCCATATTTGTATTCAATGTCCAAAAATATATATTCTCTAGGAAACATTCCCGGTTTGGATAACTGTTGTTGAATTAGTTGCTGTTGTTGTTGGAATTCTTGATGTTGTTGTTGTTGTTGACCACCTGATGAAACAATCTCTTGAAAGGCTAAAATATTTGCTAAACTGGCAAAAACCGGTTCAGATGCAAATGCCAATGTATCTGGGCATTCTTCAATTGAATGAATGACATTCAAAATCTATAAAAGAATTAGATGTGTGATTAATAAAAAGTTGTAAATTAACGTAGGAATAATAATCAAAATCACATTTAACTAAATGTCCCATAAATAAATTTCACCAATAATGTCTATGTATTTTACTTACATAGATCGGAGATCGGCATCAGTTTCATAGATGTATAAAATTATAGATAAATACCAGTTTAAATTAACTAACCTTTGGATGACTGAATTGTTTAAGTTGTTGGACAGAATTTCTTAAAATTTCAGTTACAGCCTCTTTACGTTTTGGTTTATGTAATTTTTCGGCACAACGCTTCTCAAAAATAAATACTGAACATTCCTGTAAACCAGAAAGCAGAAAAAACTCGTGGAATAAAATTCTTTCATATTTAGAAATCTGCGCTTTGTCTAGCGAGTAATGAGAGGCGGCCGATTTTTATTTACCAAAATAACTAAATAAATGATTCAAGTTAATATAAAGGGTTATTGAGGAAAAGGAAATTGAAACAAAGTTATTTCTTCCATTATGCAATGTGAAAGTAATTTTCAATGATGATGATAGAATGAGAGCAGCTCCACCATAATCTATACATTATGCATGCTGAACATGTACTTATCTTGTTAAAGTTTATTATTATTATGAAGCTAAGTAACCGAATGTATATGTAAATATAATTAAGTAGCTTTCAATTCACCAGGTGATTTAATCTGTTATGTTCTGTCAACATTTCTGCTTCAACATTCTTTCTAAATTAATTATTAATAGTGGTAATAATTATTATTCATGACATGGTAGAGGGAGAGCATTAAAGCATTAAACAGTCATACAATGCAAAGTGTGCAAATGTAGACTTAATAATAATAGGATTCCTAATAATAGGACGTTTATTTTAACTTCTTAATATATACGGAAACTCAGTAATTTTAACGATTATTATTAGTACTTTTATCTAATTATTTGACTATATTTCAATAAATCAAATGCATTAAAACGAAATAAAACCTATGTACGTTGAATATTAGAAAAACAATATTTTTAGCCTTTTCTTAAGATAAGTACGTAGGTCGGTGAGGTACTACAAATAGAATGGTTATGGTTAACTGAAATTTAGAGCTAATTTGATTCGTTAATCATTAAATTAAATGCTAAAAAGGACGAAAGGTCGACGTGAAATTAAACATCATGGGCATAATGAAGCTTTAAATTTCGTTTCATCTTTTGTTTTGTTCTTTTGTTAGAAATCTTAATAAAATTTTAATTTTTTTTCTTTTGTAACGAAGTTACTAAATTTGAAAATGTTTTAATAATTTAATTTCGCTGGGAAGGGAAGTAGAGCCATCTATGGTCACAAGAAAGAATTTGTTTATTTAAGAAAACTACCCCGACGTTTCACTTTTCGGACACTTTACGTATAAGACCGATTTTCAATAGCAATCATATTTTATTGATTATTTTATTAATATTAATTAAGCCAGGGAATGACCGTAGTATCAAATATATAGTTTATATTCTGTGATATATTTTTGGCCTAGAATAAGCTCCGAAATTAATGTTTAGATTATAATAGAATGGATTTATTCTTTATTTTTGGTCTTAATGTAAAATGCCAATTTCTAAGTGTTGCCTCAACCGATTTTCATGAAATAAAAACAAAATATTATCTATGATAATCTTCGAAGACAATGCTATTGTAATCAGGCATGTCGTCTTTACCGAAAGTCATTTAATTGCATCACTTAGACGAGGTATTATCAACCATAAAAATTGATTATTATTGAACTATTAGCTGTTAACCGAATACGTACTGTAGCAGAAACCACCCCTATGCGCATCTAGCATTCCCCACTACGCGCCTTCCGAATTACGCGACCCAAAAGGGTATATAAAGAGCTATTTCTGTAGAAAACGGACAGTCTTGACCGACGGGACTACTCCTGCAACACCTCATAAAGGTAAGGAGATCGGAACCGGGATGGAGGCGAGCCCTGGGCCGCCCTGCCTGCCCAATCCAAACAAAACCCTTTATTTTCCGTCTTCTGGCTAGCAAGTGAGTTCTCCGGCAGCCAAATTCTATCTTCACCATCTTCGGACTAGCAAGTAAGTTCTCCGGCAGTCCGATTCTAACCTTTCCTTACTTCTGGTTAGCATGCGAGTTCCCCGGCAACCAGAATATTCTTTTTCCAGCTTCTGGTTAGCAAGAGAGTTTTCCGGCAGCCAGAGTATCATGTTTGGTTGGATTGTGCAGGTCGGAGTGGGGCGTGTGGCACGCCAACACCGGTAGCCGCAAAATATTCCGTTTCTGTGTTTATGTTGTGGTGCCTGCTGCCGTTAGTATTGGGTAATTATGCTGAGGTCCAGTAGTAGAGAGTAAGTTTTCAAGTTTATGTTTTTCTATTTATTTAGCCTTGTTTGTTTTTCGCTTTTTTTTTATTGGACCCAGCTACCAGGTATGTTTATGTTTAGTTTATTATTTATCAGAGTTGTATTTTATTTTGTTTTAATTTTATAACATGACGTTTTTAGTATTTCTTCTGGCTTTTCTTTCACTCTTTCCCGAACCCTAGATTATTTTCTTCACTGTCTAAAAGCTGCTCATACAGGCTTTTCCCCCAACTTTCCCTTTGGAGTTGTGAGGCAGCCGTAAGGCATCCGAAATCAAAGGGTGGCGCCCGAGCAAGAAGCCGAATTATTCGAAGAAACGGCTTAACCGACAGATGGGCGTTACAATACGAAATTTTGAGTTCACTGATACGTACATTCTTACGAGAATGCTGTTTGTTAGTTTTCCAACTTCATTAATATTCATGCCTAAATAATTAAATAAATTAACGGAAATACATTTTTGTTTGATAAAACAGTTGTTGGACCGGTAAAAGTAGCATCGACAAGAAGATTGTAATTATTTTTTTCTACGACCATATAAAAATGATTAACTTTCGTCACTTGTGACGGAAGTGAATAATTAGTAAATCAAGTAGATGCTCTTACATATAAATATACAATTGTAATGATTGAACTAGTAAAAGAATAATGGGAAAACATGATTTAACATCAAAATATAGATATGTCCCTTTTTTAGAAGCAAAAATTAGAAATTTAAAAGATTCAGGACTTCACATTAATCAATGCAGATGATTAATGTGCCCAGACCCGTCATTGATTTTAAAACCAAAATTGGTTGTATTAAATGCAAGAAATTAAAATTATTTTAATCAACCTGAAAAATTATTGAAATACATTGTAAATACAAAAATGTAAAAAATTATCATAAAATATCAGGAAATGGTAAATATTTTTCCAATTTTCAAAATTGAAACAAATACTTAATTTTGCATATAATTTTTGATTGCCTAATAATCATCGGCAACTGCGAATACATACAATAAATTTTACGAAACAATTAGTATTATCAATAAATGAATGACACTCGATAATCAATACAATTGAGCTTTTATGTAAAGTTGACAAGGTCTATGAAATTTAATTTGGCTATTTTATATAAATTTTTTAATTAACTTTAATTTTAATATCAATAATTGTAGAAAAAGTATAGTACTATACTTGCTGACAATCATTTTATGAATCTCGGGAACATTACAGTACAAACTGTTCTCTCGATTCCAGAAAATTCCATTTTCGTTACTTGTGTAATAATATACTATACTTACTTTGCCATCACTTTTTTTATATGCTTCATATATTTTCCAAACTTGTTCTGGTCCTGAAGTGGCAACCTGTTTTCCAATTTCAAAATGCTGTCCAATAGGATTTGATTCAACTGGCGTCTGAGTGCCAGTACTGCCGCTACGCAATTTCGAAAACATATTTGAAGCTGGCATCCTGCTTGATGTAGTTGGCGGTGAATTACATGTCGACGATGCCGTTGCCGACGGCGTCCCCAAAAAGGACGCCCTATCTAGTAGGCGAAACGTTGTAGTGGCCTATTCGTATCCATAATGAAAAAAATATCACGGCGACACAGCAGAATAAGGTGTTTTCTTTTGATATATTCCTGAAGAAAAATAACAAAATAATAATAAATGCATAAATAGATAAGTGACAAGCATGCATGCTAGGTTAAGTTATTTGAAGAACATTGTTTAGCAAAACTAGTTAGACCGTAAGAGTGGTCGTAAAATCATCACCATGCTAACAAACCACCGGCGTCTTCGGGCCGATGCCCTAACCTCTCTGATGTGTCTTGATACCGTGAAACCGATCAGAGAACATAAAGTGTTAGCGAAAGGTTGTCAGAACATTTAACCACATATTACTGGCCACCACACAAACAACATTTCTTATTAACTTTTCTTCGAAAAATCATTTTTAATTATTTCAAAATATTACGTAACATTTAAAACCTGCTAGCAAAAGTTTGATATACACTGTAATCTACGGCGGCGTGCCAGCCAACAGTAAACACCAGTTTTAAGGGTAACCATCTTAACCAATTAACTACAAATATTATCGCTCGAGTAATTAAAATTTAAGTACATCATGGCTGCAGTACCTCGTACAAGCTGCGAGGTATGTAACAGAAGCGACTAAGAAGAAGATGGAACTATGATTAACTGAAAGCAAGAGTGGGAAGGAAATTTTTTTCTGTTGTCGAGATATTTGTTTCTGAAAAGATTGAAATTTATCCAGGTTCGCACTCGGGAATGCAACAAACAATTGTAAGGCATTATTAGATTAAGTTCAAATAACAAACATAAAATGATTACGTAAAATAGTGCATAAATAGAAACAAGTGTTCTTTGTTTTACAAAGTCAATGTGTTTTTAATAAGTAGCATATATTACTGATGCCGATAAAAATACAAGAACTAAAAGCAAGTAATTAACATAAACAAATTAAAAATGAGTTCTCTACATACACCCAATTCGGTAGTTACACGTTTTTTTATACAATATGTTTTTCACATTTGCATTACATTTAGCATGGTAAAAGTCTGTAAAGACTTTTACCATGCTAAATTGGTAATCTTACCAATATGAAATAACTATAAATAAATAATTGTTAAATATTATTATCAAATTATATATTTATAATATAAAATTATTATTGCTATTTATTATATATTATTTACTGGCGGTATATTATAGCGTTAAGTTCGCGCACGTGCGCTTGCGTACATTAGTCAGATTTGGCATTTTCCATACAACCTTAATCATTGTTATCAGTTACTCTTGTAGGACGTCGTTAGAAAATAGTTATTTTCCCAAGACCCCCTACGAAAGCAATACGTAATAACGGTCACAATTGTATGGAAAATGGCTTATATCAATGAACTATCCGCTAAATTCAAACTGACCAATGTACGCCAACGCACGTGCGTTTACTTTCCGCACGCGCTTTGCAATAGAAGCAATTTATAATATAGTACTTTTATATTAAAATTATTATTATTTATAGACTCTTTTACTATGCTAACTTTAAAGCAAATGTGACAAGAATATCATATAAAAAACCGTGTAACAACCGAATTGGGTGTATATATAACAGATGTGGAAATGTGTATAACCTACTCACAATACTGTATTGCGTATTTTACCTGTTCGTGAGTTTTTGTTGCATTATTGCAAAAAATCAAATGAAACGGAATACGTCAATTTAATAGAGAACTACAAAAATGTGTTTACAGATTTAGGCAACGTAGGCAAACCTTATCATATTGATATTGAGAAAGACGCAATTCTTGTAATTAAACCGGTGCGGAAAATACCTTTCACTTTGGAAAGTAAATTGGAAGTTGGTTTAAATGAAATGGAACAGTTATGTGTTATAAGGAAAGCGAAAGGAAATGCTGAATGGATCAATTCGTTTGTCATGGTAAAAAAAGGACCGGTGCTTTAAAAATATGTCCAGACCCTCATGAATTAAATAGAGTAATGAAAAGTCATACATGTAAAATACCGTCTATAGAGAAAATTAGTTCCAAATTATCAAAGTCTAAGTATTTCTCAACTACAAATGGGTTGTGGAACATCCTCTTGATGAATCATAGAGTAAATTATGCGCATTTGATACCCCGTTTGGTAGATATCAATTTCTACGAATGCCGTTTTTACCAAAAATAGCAAGGGAAATGTTCCAAGAATATCTCAAAAAAATGTTCAACAAATCAGTTGCGATTTACATAGACGATATTTTAGTGCATGCGACAACTAAAAAAAAAAAAGAATGAAATAGTAAAGCGAGTATTTGAAATAGCCACTAAAAATAACGTAAACTAATTTAGAAAAGTGTAAATTGGAGCTTAGAGAAATAAAATATTTGGGATATAAATTTTCAGAAGACGGAAGAAACATTGATAATGAAAAAATAGAGGCAATAAATAAGATGTCTAGACCGTGAGATATAAAAGATTTACAGCGGGTTTTAGGGCTAATAACGTACCTGGAGCAATTCATAGAAAATTAATCAGAAAAGACACGTCCGTTAAGAGAATTATTACAATAGAAAAACGTATTTAACTGGGAGGAACATCATGAATTAGCGTTTAATAAATTAAACAAATCTATTACGAAAGAATGCAATTTACAATACTTACAATACTTTTATATCGTGAGTATTCACATTAGTTATGCATAGATTTAATTAACGAATACTTTACAATATTCAGAGAAAATGACACTTATATCAGAAAACGCATCCAAAAATGGACTTGGTGCGGTACTTTTACAAGACGGTAAACCATGTGCATATGCATCGAGAACGATGACAGTAACGCAGACTATATATAAACATATAGGAAAAGAATTCCTAGCTATTTGTCTCGGTATGAAAAAAATCTGTCACCACGTATATGGCACGGAGTTCGTGCTTGAATAGATCATAAGCCATTAATTTCAATTTTCAAAAAACCATTAAATGAATAGCCAGACTCCAGATAATGATTTTATCATTTCAAAAATGTAATTTCATCTTAAAATAGAAACCGGGAAAAGAGTTAATTGTGGCAGAATCTTTATCAAGAGCTTTTGTGAAAAAAGAATTCAATGATGAATTAAATTTAGAAGCACAAGTGCGCATAATTGAAAATAATTTAATAAGGAATGAAAGATCCCGGCAAGATTTAAAAAGGCTTCCTAATTTGTTTGTGTGATTATGATTCCGCAAGGACTGTTACTTTTTCAACGTGGTTTTGCTGAACAACGTTCTTTAGTATAGATACATAGTATAGATAAATAGAGACAAGTGCATTGAATATTGGAATACACATATGTGCATACTGTAGCGGATAAATCTGTAAGGAAATCAGAGAGAATCAGATTCTTTTTTAATCCTTGAGAAAACCAGGAAGACCAATTATTAGCCGTCAGATTAGTTACCCTAAAATGAATCTTTTTAATCGTAATGGTAATTTTAGAAAGCCGAAAAGTGTGTTTTGGATTTACATATTTTACACCCCTAGCTGCACAAAATCAGTAAACCAGTAATCACCATTTTATTGTTTATTATTATCGCAGAATCCACATTGCCTCTATTTAGATTAAACACGACCTCTATCTTTCAATTTTTCACGTGAATTTATATTGGTTGAATATATATATTATAATGAATAAATTATAGTAATTAAGTATAATAACAAAATTATATTATATATTATATACATGTATATTCAACAAATATAAATTCACGCGGAAAAAGAAAACGTCGTATTTAATTTAAATAGATTTATTTAATATTTGTTTCACCTAATTTTTTTTACTTTATTACAGTAAAACCTCTACATAACGGTCACCCAAAATTAACTGCTTTAGTTGGCGTTATTAAAAGGTTACCGGCATTGGGAGGGTTACTAAATTTTTGCAAAAAAATTGCCATAAAACACTTTTATTTGCCTCAGTAGTGAATTAAACTAAAATAGTAAAAAAAAAACTAGGCTAAAATAGTTATATATTGAACAGTATAGAATAATCGTATAGTGATATAGTAGAATCACATATACTATTCTACATACTACAACCTACTGTAACATTCTACTCTCGTAAGTTCGAAAGGGTGTAAAAGAATATAATCACAGTTAGAATTAGAAACAAATTTATTTAATTGAAATTATTTAAAGAAAAAACAAAACAATTAACACAATATAAAAACACTATTCGAACAATATAGCACAGACTATTTACATAAAATGTACATCCTAGAATACTCAATGGTTCTAATTAATCTATAGCCTGCCGGCTTGAATAATCTGTGTGACTCAAGACGGTTCTAGACAATTCTATTTATTAGAACTACATGCCATTGACATTATCTAAGGGCGTACTAGTGGTGGATGTTACTTCTGTAAGAAAACATCGTTACACTGCCTCTTAGATTCTGATAACCTGCCAAATATATCATCTATTCTAGGTAATGGATATCAATCCTTCTTTGTGACGATAGTCTACACAAAATCGTGGTGAATCTTTCTTTTGAACCAGTGTAATAGGTGATGCCCATAGACTATTCGATTGTTCAATCACTCGTTCTATTTCCATTTCTCTGCTTCTTTTCGTCTTGGAAGTGGTAATCTTCTAGCAGGTTGTCGAATTGGATTGGAACTTTCAATGTATATTTTATGGCGAACGATATTAGTTCTGGCAGTTAATGAATTTGCTGTGAAGAAAATTTCTTGATATTTTAGAAGGAATTCGCGCAGCTTATTTGCACGATCAGGTTGCATCTGCTGCGAAAATTTTGCTAGTAGTGTTGCTAATTCCATCTTTGATTCTGGATTGATTTCCGTTTCAAACTGTCCAACAATGGACGATACTGGCGAGCAGTAACTTAATATTCTTCCTTTCTTCAACAATATTGGACAGTAGTTGGTGTTCATTACTCTGACATGGATTTCCTTCATAGCTTGTACTAACGCTTTTGCAGATAAAATTCCTTTTGCTACGACCATATAAATAGTGACTTTCGTCACTATCTACTCTACACAAAAATTTGATTTCCGTCGCTAGTGATGTAATAACCCATAACGTTAACTGTGATCACTTGTGACGCAAGTAAGTCATTAGTAAATCAAATAGATACACTTACATATATACAATTATAATGGTTAAATTATTAGAAGAATAATGGAAAAACATGATTTATCACCAAAATATAAGTCTTTTCTCTTTTTTAAAAGCAAAAATTAAACATTTTAAAGATTTTAGGATTTCACATTAATCAACGAAGGTGCTAGGCAGTGTCTTCCTTGATTTTAAAACCAAAACTGATTGTATTAAATGCAAAAAATTAAAATTATTTTTATCATATGTATTAACATATAAGAAATGATTCACAACATATCATGAAATGGTAAATATTTCTTCAATTTCCAAAATGTTAATAAACGTTTAATTATGAATCTGATTTTTGGTTGCCTAACAATCCTCAACAATTGCAAATACATATGATCAATAGCCACTGCATTAGAATTACTGTAAAGTTTTTCTACTTTTTGTAATTATTAAATAAAATAAAATTTTAAGTGAAATAATAACATGTAAAATAGAACAATAAATTTAACGAAGTAATTAGTGTTTTCAATAAATGTATGACACTAAATAGTCAATACAATTGAACATTTATATCAAGTTGGCAATGTTTACGAAATTTAATTCTGGCTATTTTGTATATATTTTTTTAATTAAATTTAATTTTAATAACGATGGTCGTAGAAAAAGTATAGTATTATACTCGTTGAAAATCATTTTCTGAATCTCGCGAACATTACTAAACTCAGCTTCGCCTCGTTTAATAAACTGCTCTCTCGATTGCAGAAAATGCTATTTTCATCACTCGAGTAATAATATACTATTACCAATTTCAACATCATGAGCATAGGCTCGAACATCATAATGTTCTCGAAAACAACCATTTAAGTTAGCATCTAAAATCTATTCACTTCTTTCCCACAATGTAAAATTAGCGGCTAACATTACTCACAATTTTTGTTCATTTGGATAATGTATTACAACTTCTTCTTTGTCTAATTTCAAAATAAATCGTTGAAAATCCAATCCAAAGCCTTTGCTGTTCATGATGTCCATTCCAACAATAAACTAATCTTCTATATGGGCTACCAAAACTCGATGTTTAAAAGAAGAAATTCCGATAATTTGGAAAATATCTGTTTCGCCTAGTACAGAAGCTGCTTGAGCAGTAGCAGTACGCAAATGCCAGTTCGATGATATTATTTTACTCATATGAATATCGGATATAATTACTATTTTTGTCGCCCCTGCATCCAACAGCAATACTCGTGGTTTACCAGTAACAACCCCATCAGCAGAAATGCTACTGGATTGGCGACTTTTGGAAGCAACAATTGCAATATTCTTAGATCGGTGGATACAGACCACCGATCGTCCCAAGGCATAGACCCTATTTAGTTTTCCGACCACTCTTTAGACGACGCATCTTTCTCGGTGCATCGACTACAGATGTGCCCATAATTACCACATCTCCAACATTTTACATTTGGCTGGCTGTTCGGATGTCTTTTCTTTTCCACAATCCGAATTCTTACCATATTTCGAGCAATCACTTTAGCCGTTTCAAATTCCAAAACATGAGCTTTGAAGTTTCAAACTACTAACTACTAACATCTACTAAAGAGTGAGATGGTGCAGTATCAACGCTTGTCGCGTTTCTGCATCTCGAATGCCATCTATAAAAGCTTGCCTCGCCAATCGCTTCACAACATTCTCTGGTGTACCAGGATACGCTAATCTCTAGGTCCTCACCTTCATTAATGAATGCTTCTCCAAGCCTTTCAACCAACACACATTTTTTCCAGTGATAACCCGAGCCCTTTCCTTTAACTAATTTAAGATTAATACTTAATCTACCACTTTTAAATCACTAATGTTTATTTTCGAAACCATTTTTTTGGTTGACACAAGACACAAATTTATTTAATTAAAATTATTTAAAAGAAACACAAAACAATTAACACAACAAACACAATATAAGAACACTATTTGAACAATATAACACAGACTTTTTTTAAACAGATTTACCGAGCACATATTTTTACATATTTTTTATACAACTATTTATTTATATAACGCATGTCTATGCAATAGATACACTGATATCAAAAGCGAAAATTAAAAATTAAAAAAAGCGAATCCTAGAATATTCTCACTGGTTTTAATTAATCTATGTCCTATGTCCCTGAAGACAGTTCTAGACAATTTTATTTATTTAAAATACATGTCATTGAGATTATTCTAGGATATACTAAAGGTGGCTATTACTTTTGTAAGTAAACATCGTTACAATATATATAGTATAGGCAGATAGTCAATACATTTATGCTTTTTTTAAAGACCAATAGTTTTAGTAGTAGTTTGTTTTTACAAATTTTGATTTATTTGTTTACATACATTTTTATTCGTTGTTCATGAAAAATATGTGTTTTATTAGTCGAACCAATTTACTCGAATTAGAATTCATTCAGAATCGCTGTGATTGGATAATTCCATGAAATTTAATATTTAACACTTAAAAATAAATTATAAGAATTAATGTAAGTTCATAAAATAACAAAGTTAATTTTCTAATTTCAAAAAAATTATTTTGTTTACATGCAGGCTCTTATGAAGAGGTAATTTTACATAGAAATAGGTTATAAGTCTACGGCACGTAGTGGCCGCGACCATTATGAGGAAGTGGCCGTTTTTGAAAGGGTTTAAATAGAAGAAATCCTATATAAACCATTCGGGGTAAGCAAAATGTAGCTGATTATGGTTGTGACCGTTAAGGAAGGTTTTACTGTATTTAACACTTTTTTAATTTAAATAATATATATATGTATATAGATAATTTACTGTAAGAGTGCTCGCATTACGCATTTACTGCCTGAAACAGAGTTATCCCAGAGGATGACAGAGAATGAGTCATACGAGTACTCTCAAGTCAATTATCCATACATATATAATACAGTAAAAGATCCCTTAACATCATTTTTGATTTGATTTGAGCTTAAATTAATTTTTATAATTTATTTTTAAATCGTAAATATTGAATTTCATGGAAAGATGGCCATTCAATGTCAATACTAATTTAAGCGAATTCGCTAGACTAATAACACGTATATTTTTCAAGAACAAATGTATGGAACCAAATAAATTAAAATCTGTAAAACAAACCACTATTGATTCGTATTTAAAAAAAAAGCAGAAATGATGTTAATACATTTAATATGTAAATATGTAACCTGTATGTATGTCTATAGCAGGCATTATAGTCTTAAAACAATTTTTTTAGACTAGTTTTTTTACTATTTTCATTTTATTCACTACTGATGCAAACAAAAATGTTTCATAGTAATTTTTTTCCAAAAACTTTCCAAGCTTCCCGATGCCGGTCACCTCCTTGTAACGGCCAGTAAAGCTGACATTTTGGGTGACAGTAAAACCTGGCAGAAGTTTTACTGTATATATATTATATATATAGATATAATACATATAGAAAGATCTATATCTAGGCTCGAACCATTGCTAGGAGTAAGCTGACCTGAACATACAACACAGTCAATTTATTGGCATATACGTATTTCTGAGAACTGCATACATTAAGTGAAAATAATACTTTTGAAACAATTTCTTACATATGTAGGTATATGTAATAATACTTGATTCCAAATCTATCAATAAAATGCTTATGATCTTCTTCAATATTTTCGACGTTTGGCGAATCGTATATCAATGCTTATCCTTGTATTAATATTTTATCTTTCGACTCGTATTTTACTCTATAGGTTTTAAATGAATCTTGTCATACTAACGATCAATAATACCTAATGACGTAGCCTACAAATTTAATGAAATGAAAAATATATACATATACATAGTGTGTCAATAGAAAATGAAGCAACGATCATTCTTATTAACCACTGTTATTATTAGTTGAGGATTTAAAATCCTACCAACACAGTACTTTATTTCCTCATATACCTGTAAATACACATACTTAAAATAAATGAAACTTTAAGCAACTGTCAAAAATGTTTAATTATCAAACCACTACTAACAAATGAGAAAAAATCTTAAATCTATTAATAAATAAAGAAAAACATGCTAATTAAAAATTATAATTTGCGCTCTATAGGGTTCTGTTCGCCTGAAATTGGAAAATGCATTTTTAATGAAATTGCTCGGTTATTTTGTGTTTGTATTTTATTTTTTGACACAATATATTTCATTCTTGTATGTATGGTTGTAGAACTTGTATGTTTATTTAATCATAATTTATTATACAGTGAGGGCATAATAAGGTAGTTAGAAAATGTAACCCACAATACATTATATAACAATGGTATTGCTTTGTTGTATTTTTTAGATAGTCTCTAATATTATCACTGCATATTTACACCATAAAAAAAAATTTCGTAATCGAAAAGGGTTATGGAAACCGAATAATCGAAAGGATTATTCGGTTTCTTGTTTCATGCTAAGGAAAGAGTAAATAGTAAGTGTTCGGATTGTTAAGAATGCAGGATAGATATGGTTTGTGTTAAGAAGAGTATTTTTTGGACTTGCCACCGGTGAACCGATGAAATATTTTACCGTTTACCTGTAAAAATGTGGAACATGTGCTCCGCAATTTTACCAGTATATCCAAATTTTTTACCGGTAATTTGATAAATTTTTATTTTAGGTGTTTACTACGGATAATTCTAATTATAGTTGCTATTACAGTGCTCCATAGTCTTTTACTTATAAATGAACCACGCATACATGAAATTGATCTGATATGATCAAATATATAACATTCACATGAGTAAATATTATATTATCACCTAGCCATAACAAAAGCTAGTCGGCGCCTTTTTGCTGTTTTTTAAATTATCTTTGCTGATATAGCGGTTTTGCTTGTATTGGCTAATGTAAGTATACGCACTATAACTTTTTTTAAATCTGTACATTATTAAGTGCAGATACTTTATTCAAAACATAAAGTTAGTTGGTCTCAGATTACCCATTATTTTTATTATTCGTCATAAAATTTAATGATAATATGCAAGTGGAATTTGAAAAAATAAAGAATTATTACCCATAATAACCCCACCCTCGCATTATCAGCGAGTTTCGCATCTACTCTTGGACACCCTGAATACTTTTTGGCTATGATTTTCATAAAGCCAATAAGGCTAACCAAACCAGTATCTGCATGTAAAAAATTATAATTATTATTTTTGATATGAAGAAAATATATTTTCTCGAACTCTGTGAACCCTGTTAGAAAATAAGTATAAATAATCTAACACAAATTAACCTTATCTTTTGAAGTTTTATTTGAATCTATTAAAAACATTATGATTTCCATTTGAAAATTTTGAGTGTTGTACATTTTGTATATCCAAAGTGTTATTTTTTATTCTGTACTTCCTGTATAATACGTTTCAGAAATTAGACATATGTTAAATTCATTAATCTTTCTTTTAACAGATCTGATAATTTTATTGAATAAAATAGTATTAATCGACTAGATATCTGAAATTTTTTTCAAGAGTGTTTTCCTTACATTTTCCAGACAAATCGAATTTTCTGAAAAATAGTAAATCGAATGGTCATTTAACCTTAGATCAACTTATAATAGATTTCAACGCAGGGTTGAAAAATAAAATAATATATAGGGTGCCCCATTTAAAAAAAATATGTTATATCTGTTGCATACTTGTGAATCGCCCTGTATAACTGAAACTAATTTTGGGTTACACATCCGTTGCTGTGCTACCAATACCCGTTTACAGCAAAATTCTAATTCTATAACCTATTCTAAATTCTATAACCGTTTAAGCACAGCAAAGAACCGACGCACTATTGGGGGACCTTGTAAATATCAACAAAAGTCAGAAAACTATTCTTGTATATCATTATCTATCTATTCGAGTCCAATAAGAATGAACTGCGTCAATAAATAATTTAAATACACAAATGGATAAATAATTCGGCCAGCAAAGATCGCATCACTTTTGACCTCCATTTCATATTATTTTATCCTTATCTATTTCTCTTCATTCAAACCGAATAGTTGGAAGTTGCTACTTCTTTGACCGGACAGAAGCAATCCCTAATGATATAAATATTTGATAAAATAGGATCATCACTGGATAAATATAAATTGGATGAATGTAATATATATATAGGTACTTTCATTAATAGTAACCATTATGTTGAATATGAATTTCAGCAAAAATATGTCATTCGTGTAGATTTAGAAAGCTTTATATATTGTGATAATATGTACAACTTATACATTATGGAAACCAATTTGACCTTATTTTATTGTTTTAGTATTTGCCATATTTGGTATTAAGTAGTAAATATTTTAATTTAACAAAAACCATAAATATACTAATCATATGTAAATATATTGTGTAATTTGTTCTCTAGTACTGGTGAACGATCATGGCTTGGAAATCTACCCAGTTACTTATCTAAAAAATTTTGCAATTTGGAGTTTTTTTTTGACTCATTATAAAATATATCTAGTATTCAGTATTTCAAAGTATGAACAAAATAATCGGGACGAGGACACAAAAAAGTTTGCCACCTTTGAAATATGCTATCCGTACCACAACAACAAATTATTCAAATGGTTTTAAAAGCTGAATAAAGTCTATAACGTTATATGAATTCGTATTATGATAAAATGAAGTCAAGAACTAAAAGAATATCTTTGAAATAATGATAAAATTTAGGATTGGCGAACGGTATAGTGAAAGTGAAAGAACAAACATGAAAAAGATGAAACATTATATTTTGTTTCAATGTTTCATGATTAAAGCAATGAAACTAGGGAAAATGAATCCATGAAACTACGAAAAAAGTTATTTAACATGAAAATTTACCTATAATAATAATTAGCATATTTGCATTTAATAAATTTACTCACCCGCGAAAGCTTTGTCCCGAAATCGTTTTCTTGTTCGTAACCGTATTTAAAATACATGAACGATTTCTGTTGTTCTTTTTTCTCTCCCTCTCTTAAAATACAGAATTTTTAAAATTAAATTATTACCAAAATTGTATATATATATTCATATATACAGATATGTTAAATGCAGCAGCCGGGACACCGCCGGACCTCGCACTACCTGTTGAGGGTGGCCGGGACCCATACCTAGGTGGTGACGCTTGCGCATCCCCACATTAGTCCACCTGCTCCCCAGATTTCCACCGACGCTCTTTCGAAGTAGGCCGCTTGGCGACGCATCCCTGCAAAATAGGTCATCTCCCCAATCCATATAAAAAAATAAAAAGAATCGCTCTATCTCCTGTTGCTTGCCAATTCAATAATGAATTATAGGGAAATGGTTTTTGATATACATATAGCAGTATATCTATACGTACTATAATATATGTTTGTATATACGGCTATCTTCATTCTTCTGAATGGAAATGATTTCCATATGAAGTCAATATGAAAAGAATTTGGAAGAATAGGATGACATATTGAATGGATATCAATGAATATGGAGAAATAAGGATTATGAATTAATCAAATCTAAAATATCTTTCTTTTTTTAGAAGAAAACAAACTAGAATAAAAATAGTAAAGTAACTTTAAAATAAGACCAAAATTAGTATTTTGCATACCAAGTAGGAAGTCGTGCAAATTAAAAAAATTGCACATTGTTGCATAATCAAAAAAAAATTACACGAGTGACGAAAATAGCATTTTCTGCAATCGAGAGAACGGTTGACTACAGTTAGTAATGTTCGCAAGATGAAATCATCAGAAAAAGATTTTCAACGAGTATAATACTATACTTTGTCTACGACCGACGTTATTAAAATTAAAGCTAATTAAAGAAATATATACAAAATAGTCAGAATTAAATTTCGTAAACATTGCCAACTTGATATAAAAGTTCAATCGTATTGACTATTGAGTGTCATACATTTCTTGATAATACTAATTATTTCGTTAAATTTATTGTTATATTTTACATGTATTATTTCACTTAAAATTTTATTGTATTTAATAATTACAAAAAGTAGAAAAACTTTACAGTAATTCTAATGCAGTGGCTTTTGATCATATGTATTTGCAATTATTGAAGATTGTTAGGCAACCAAAAATTATATTCATAATTAAACATTTATTAATATTTTGAAGATTGAAGAAATATTTACCATTTCATGATATGTTGTGAATCATGTTTTATATTTTGGTATTTGTGATGTGCTTCAATTATTTTCTAACTTGATAAAAATAATTTTAATTTTTTGTAATTAATACAATCAGTTTTGGTTTTAAAATCAAGGAAGGCACTGCTTCACCTTCGTTGATTAATTTGCAATCCTGAAATCTTTTAAATGTTTAATTTTTGCTTTTAAAAAAGTGAAATGTTTATATTTTGGTGCTAAATCATATTTTTCCATTATTCTTTTAATAATTTAACCATTATAATTGTATATATGTAAGTGTATCTATTTGATTTACTAATGACTTACTTGCGTCACAAGTGACGAAAGTTAACGTTATGGGTTATTACATCATTTTTATATGGTCGTAGAAAAAAGATTTTCTTTTTCTTCTTCTTCTTCGAGAGATATGTTACTGCGCGCGAGAGAGTAAGAATCTTTTCTTCACTTCACTGTGTACTAAAGAGAGTGATTATTGTGTGTTGCAGAGTGAGAAACCTTTCTTCATTTCTTTGTACACGAGAGCAGGAGAGATAACTTACTTCGTGAGATCTTCCCCATACATTTGATTCTACAACTTAAGAAAAGTTTGCTTGTTTCGAACTGTTGTGAATTTACACAATTACAATCAGAACACTAAATTGAAGCAATTTATTTATATATTTTAGTATTGTAAATATTTATATATTTACTACATTTATTTATAGTCCCAATATGCTTGTATTCTACTTTTGATTATAATTAATATCTAATATTTATTAGATCTAGATCTAATCTATCTGTCTATCAATCTATCTCTATTAAATTTTATATCTAACATCTATTTTATTAAATTGAGTGAATTATTTAAAAAAGAGGCCACCAAGTATGTAATCGAGATATTAAGTGATTTCCGGTGAGTATGAGATAAGTGTGAATATTAGAGCGTGGAAACGAAAAATTTATGGTGTTTTCGGCTGAATGGTTCAAAGCGGAACAAACATGCGCAGCGATAATATTGTGGTAAAAATTCATTTGACCACGCAAAATTTCTGATAGCTAGTGAAGAAGCAAAGCAATATACTTGAATCACGTGATCTCAAATTATTTGACGTTTGTATATTTATATTTTTCTTTTGGCACTTGTGTGCTTATTTGTAATTTTGATTTTGTTAAAATGAGTTAGCTAAATCAATATGTGTAATGCAGCAAGCAATTGAAACGAGTTGGAAGTTTGGTTAATATATTATATTTATAGTACTATATAATATAACTAATATATTATATCATTATACTAGCGGAATTATCCGACTTCGTTCGGGGTGACTTCCCGGACTGAATACCTACGTGAATTTCACAATTTTAACGTGAAATATAAGAAAAAGAAAGAAAATTGGCAACGTCGCAACATTCCTTTTCGTTCTCGTCCGGGTTGAGTTATTAATTGAAAATCTCTATAAGATAGAACTCGCAATCAAACCCAACAACCCGTTATAAATTAGAATTATCTGTAATATTAAATTACTTCAAATTACTTTATCGACCGTATTTTTTTAAATTTACCAAACTTTCAAAATTATTCTTTGAATTTTTTTCTCTGGATTTTTCCGAGCCACTTCCGAACTAAGCGGCCCGTTAGAAATCAGAATCCTCTTTAAGGCAGAACTCATCACCAGACCAATCAACCCGTTATAAATCAGAATTTTCTCTAAGGCCAAGTTTACGATCAAATCACGCCGCCCGTTATAAATTAGAATTTTCTATAAAGTAAAATTCATAACCAAACAAAATTTACAATTGTCTTATAAAGAATTCTGATTTATAGCGGGTCTGTGTGGTTTGGTTCTTGGTTGGTTAGGTTGTTTAACAATTAGTTTCTATTTGTTTATAACATTTAAGCATGGACCATTTAATTAAGGCTACGCGATAATACATTTATTATAAATAATAGTTCAAGAATTTAGTGTATTTGAAGATGAAGAAAATGTAATAAAAATAATGACTTGTATAATGTGATGATGGCTGAAACAGCTCAGCTCGTAAGCTGAGTTGGCGACTCACCAACGCACCGTATTTGGTGCGTTGGTGTGTCGAGTCCGAGCAAACTACCGGACCCCCAACCATGTACTTTACGTTCGCACTCGAAGATGCACAGAAAGGAGGCATCATCATGTGTTTCATTGAACATACTTTTGAATTTTAACATAAGATTTCTTATCTAATTGCCACTAATCATAAATGAATTTTACAATTTCTGCGTACAATTGGAAAAATGGAAAATTGGCAACATCGCAAAATTTCTCTCCTTTAAATTCATAATTTTTTATCTAATTGCCACTAATCATAAGCGAATTTTACAATCTTTGTGTAAAGTTTAAAAAATGGAAAATTGGCAACGTCGCAAACTTTCTAGTATTCATATTTATAGTGTCTTATCTAATTGCTGATCATAAGTGAATTTTAAAATTTTAGCGTAAAATACCAAAAAACGTCGCAAAATTTCTATTCTTTAAATTCATTATTTTTAATATGTATATTTATATAATGTATATTAATATGTATTTTTAATATCTATCTTATCTTATCTTTAAATTATAGATTATTTTTAAAAAATGTAAGTTTAAATTATATACTAAAATTTAAATAAAAATTCAAAAATCTATCAATACCTAATACAGAGCTGCGAGCGGACACAGATTCTCCTTCCACCGCCTCCTGAGTGGCGTAGCTTGTCAGCGGTGCCCCTGAACCGGCTGAGAGTGGGTATTTAAAAGTCGCATCTGTTCTGAGTTGATTTTGAGTGGGTTCTAGCGACGGGTGGATTAAAATCCTACCCGTAGGATGAGTTAGGGAGGAATGGGTGTGGTTGCAACAGGAGTTGTAACAACGATACGAGAGACATCGAAGAATGAGCGAGGGAGAGTGTGAGTGATCAAGTTGAGCTAGCAGCTCAATTAGATCGAGCTGGTGAGCGCAAAATCAGGGATTAGACATCTTGAGTTGGATTACTGATAGCATATGACCGAACATCGTTCTCTGCTAATGGAGAGTGGTGCTGGTGAGATTGATGCTGCAGTATACATCAAATAGAAGCACATTGATATTGCAGTAGACCGACCAGTCTATGTGCATATCATGTGCATAAATTTGTATGTATACGATATTACAGGTACATTAATGTCAGCTAATATTATATGAAATTATGAACACAGAGAGTTAATATTAATAACTTATAACTATCTTAACTAGAAATAGGTTTATAAACTCAAAGAAATCGGTTAAATCTTTTGTATACTATGTCACTTATAGTGCTATTCCTTTTGAATAAATCGCTATACTCCTTAGCGACTATCATAGGCGACTACTACTGCTCCAACACCATTGGTGTTGATACTTGATATAGTTGTTCTGTTGCATAGGTGGTAAGCAAATAAGCAGAATTGCAGTGCTTTGGCTACCATCACTACCATTTTCAGCCGATAACGCTATTAGACTTGTAGCGAGTATGAGCGATTAAATAAGAATGAAGAGACAAAAGAAAGGCTGTAAGAGATATTTCTAACATTGCGTGAAAAAAAGAGTGAATGTCTTGAAATACCGCTACCCTTGTCTAACAATAAAGGTATCAGAGTAAAAGATTGCATTAAAGGTTAATTAATTTATAAAAGGACAAAAAAAAGAGGAAAAGAGAAAATTTGGCAGTTTTTAACATATATTGTGAAATACAGATCTAAATATGTTTCATATTCAAAATTAAATTCGTGAATTCTAAACAAGAAAAAGTACAGTTTCATCCAAATATAAAGGTATACGCAAAAACAACAATATTTTACGAACTATAAATATACATTCTTGTAAAGCACAGTCACCAACGACTTAAACCGAGCACTTTGTTATAAGCATATAACATCTTCGTGCTATTATAAACCATCACACACACAAATCGTTTTTTTGCCTAAGATTAGGGCTTACTGGTTTAAAAACGGTAATAAAAGATACCATTGCCATGACGTCACGATATAGATGCGAATCAACCTTGCCACTGAGCTGCATTGCTTATACATCTATTTTGGTTATTGTTTTTTTTAAGAGCCATAAATTTGTTTAAAGAAGAAAGAACTATGAATATTGTCCTTAGAGAATTATTCATAAAGTTGTTGTATATAAGCAAAAATGTTCTTCTTTAAGAACATTCTTATACAATAACCGACGCTTTTGTTTGGAACAATATACATGTGGAATGTGCTGAATGCAATCAAACGGCGCCGGAAAGTAGTAGCGCGTGGTCACATAGTACCTCAGGTCACAGGTCACGATAAACTCTTATTATTTTACAACAAACTCTCCTTTTTTTGACGACTATACTCCGTATGTTAGCGGTGAGTGAAAGCGACAAATAATTACCATATATGTGACTAATCACCTATTACTTATTTACAATATATACAGAGTTTTTGTTCAATGTCAAACAAACTTGGTTTGTGAGAGGGAGAGAGCAAAGTTGGTTAATATTTCGGACTAATATTCCATTCTTCGTTTTTATTTTATCTACTCGCACCTTTCTAGTGAACTCTTCTATTACCCTAGCGAATGGCCAATTGAACAATGAACGTATTTTCTCCCTTTATAAGAACCGCATCATTTCCTTTGATGTTTGGAATACGGAGTGTTTCCTAGTGCCTATGTCGTAACATGTTCAGATAGTTCTTTGACAATCTTGCCTAAAGAACTGCTGGATTTGTGTAACCCGTTTCCATGTATCTAATCTGTTTTGAGAGGTATTTCTCTGATATGACATTAAAAATTAATGACCAATTAAAAAATGCCCTGCGGTGTGGCATTGGTTATCAGTTGGATCTGTTGTTGCAAAGGGCCGTAAATTTAAGATGGCCTCAAGGACCTACTCGCTGTAAGAATTCTTCTTAGGGATAGTGATTTTCGGAGGACCCCTCAATTATGTAATTCAGATAATTGACGGAATACTGTAAAAGAATGGACTCCCGTTGATTGTGGGTTGCGATGCTAACACACATAGTACTGTGTGGGGAAGTTCGGACACCAATCGATAGGATATCCGCTTCCTGGTTTATATATGTAATAACCCTACATTTATGACTGGATGAAAGCAAGAGGTTATTGATCTGACAGTCACAAGAGTTTACTTCGGCTGTTGAGTCTTGGCAGGTGCCTGATGAGCCATCGATGTCGGATCATAGTCACATTCTATTCGGGATGCGGGGGACATCCCGAATAGATGTGGGGCAAAGTAGCCTTCAAAGCCTTCAAAGTGGCTTTGAAACTCGAGGTCTACTGATTTGGTCTCGTCTGGATTTAGGGCTCTGCCCTAATATCCATATATATAGCAGTATATATAGTATATGTAGCAGTATGTACATATATACAGGACCAGGTGGAGGCTGTGGCTGAAATTGTGCGGGCGCTCTGGAGCCCCCTTCAACCACGGAGGGGACCCCTCCGAGGAAGTGGAAGTACAAGTCCATAGAGGTGTCCTTCCTGAGGGAATACTTCCCGGGCTCTCTGACAATTGATTCAGAAGTGACGCTGTCGCGGCCTTTGCGATACGTATCTTGTGCAAAGGACCGGAGGTTAGCTGCTAAAGTTGTCACTGAGGATAAAATAAAATGGGCGGTGGAAACATTCAGCTCATTTAAAAGAGCGGGTTTACACAAGCTGGTCTGAGGATTCTGATGCCGCACCAGCTTTTTTGTCTCAAAGCGCGTAACGCTTTACGAATTTAATAAAATCATTTTATTACTTTCGCTGCCTTCTAATGGGCCTATTATATCTATAAGAACTAAAAATGAGAAGAACTTTGTGCAATACTTTGTGCGACCTGGGGGAAATATTATAGAATATTATAGATAGGGGAGATATACAGAAGATGTTTTCTTTCTGTTGTTGTTTTTCCTTTTGGCAATTGTTATTATTATTATTTTTGACAACGATACAACGTTTAACGTTTTGTAGTAGATACATAAGGGTTTATTTAACTTAAATAAATATTGTAAAAGAGTATACAATAAGTAAATATTGTTTAAATATTGGCCACTTATTTTTTTTATTGCCGACTTAGCGGCGCCCAGAATAAAAGGGTGTTTTTGTTAAATTGTTTATCGTTAAATTATTTTTGTATAGGACTAATACATAGAGAATAAGTATAGGTATTATTACAGAATATTCCCTTAGGGCATTCGGACTGTAAAATTGTAAACAACATAAGGTAAACAAAATGTATTTTCATAAATAAAGTTGTTTTCAACATAAATGGTTATATAATGGTTATGCTACTGATGTTGGAGCATCAGTAGCAAAGCCGAAAAGTTAATACAAAAAATAAGAATACTAAAGTTATTTATTTAAATTAAACACACGAAATGAAATTCAGTACAATAAAGAAAAAGTTGCAGTTAATTCTATAAAAATTTAACAAGGCAGCTATCAGCTACCTTGGGATCCAGTGAATTGCAACAGAACTGGATCGTGATCACCGACTGGAAGTCTCGTGGGCTGGTAGGAGGGGCTCCACTGTTCTAGATGTAGCACTCTGCTACAACCCAGGTTCCCGAAAAAGTGAACATAAATGAATAATTAAAAATTAAGAAAAACAGAACATAAAAAAAAGAAAACTCGATTGTGGTTAGCGGGCTATATTATGTTAGCTACGAGAGTCACAGTAAATTGAAGTAAAAAAGGAAAAGTTATATAAAAAAAAGATGGAAAATACTTGTTGATGTCGTTGGTACTTGATAGTGATGGCATTTGGGTGTGGCTGATGAAATGTACAGCTTACAGTCTCCACTACTCCTTCAGAGACTCCTCCACTAGGCCCCCAAGTCCATAATTGGGCACAAAATCCCCAGAAATGGTCACCGCCTTTGGCAATAGTTGTTATCAATCGACAACAATATCTGAGAGCGAATCACCAAATCCTTGTTTGAATATTGTTTTAACAGCAACGATGTAACCGCTCTCAGGACCTTCTGTTTGGACCGGAAGTCAAGAATACTTTCCGACTTTTCGAGAAAACAACCCGCGCAACGCGGCCAATAAAAACATATCACTTGCCTTCGTGTTTTTAACTATACTCCCAACATTAATTGAAATTATTCTTTGCGTGATAAATTAAACGCGACCACCCAAAACCAACCCCTCAAATTGATGGTTCTTGGTATTCTCCCCTTTCGAAATCAATCGATCGTCATCGATTATTTCGCGCGCAGTGCCAATGGGGTCGAACGTGCGCAAATGATACCAGGGACGTATCTAGGGTTGAAAGTAATAAATTATTAAAATAAAATAAAAAATAGAGATTTTCCATTTACAGAAACTAAACGAATAGCAAAGCATTAAAAATGAATAAGATATCTTACCGACCGATTTAAAACGTTTACCCGTTTACTGAAAACATATTGAGGGCGACATTTCCAAGATCGCAAATATTTTGGCTTTTATACAGTCGCTTCGCCTCCTTCTTATAGTCCTCCATAACTGTCTCCAACTTAATGGCAAAGAAGCTAGTTGCGCGAGTCATAGGTTATAACGTGTTACACACTTCTGACAAGTCATATTTTTATCTTTGGCTAGGCTATTTGAGGAAAGTCTAGTGATGAGAATACCAAAGTAGATAAGCACATTTTTAAAAATATTTTATTTCAGAAAAATTTGGTTTTATTTTTTATCTATAAATAAATTAAATAAAATTCCTATGTTCTACCAGAACAAGATATGTTAAAAATAAGTAAATTTCATTAAAATTTAATATTGCCAATAAAGTTGGATAAGTATATCTATTATAAGTTATAACATGCAATATATATTAAAAGTTTTACTTGCTCTATTATAGAGGAATAGGTAATCATGAACTATTCATGACCAAGAATAGTAATAATAATAATAATGACATAACTTCGGGTTTTATGAGGAGCGGTCATAAACAATATACTAAATAATGTAAACGTGTAAACGAATAGATGTAATAGATGGCAAACGCATTTGTAGTGATGTAAAACGCCATCTATGGCGTTTTACATACGCCATATGCAATGGCGTATGTATTATGTGGAATTTATTGCAGGGAAACAGGATAATTTTGATATTTTTCTTTTCTTAAGTCAATTTATTGTATTGTAATGTTACACCAGGGTCATCATGTAATGTCACGCCAGGGTCACCATGTAATGTTACACGTAATGTCGGTTCAAAGTTATCAGGATCGCCGTGTGATACTTTTACGGGCAGGATGATTCCAAGGTTCAAGTTATCAACGCAGAAGAGTCGGTATAGTAAAGATTTATTTACATATTTAACTGTATATACACTTTAATAATTTTTTAATACTATGAACCTTTGGTTAATGAGTCGGACATTGTTAAAGTTAAGCAACTTAACAACTACTCTAAAGATGCAACGTAATCTAACCCACTTTACTTATTGCATCACATTATTTTATAGTTAAAAATAATTTATTACTTATGATAGTAAAATAGTATATTTGAATACAAGTGTGAAAAACCGCTTGTTTTTTGGTGCGAACGAGTTTGAAACACGAACTGCGGCGCAGTGAGTGTTTCATTAGTGAGCACCAAAAATCGGTCTTTCACACGCGTATTCAACGCTATTTTTTCTAATGAGGTGATTTTAATCTGCAAATAATTAATTTTAAAAATTAATTATATCTGCCATTAATCTAGTAATTTTTTTGTTTTTGTTGAGAGGATGTAGTGTGGTATTAAGTGAATTTAGAAGATGAATTTTAATATAACCTCAGAATTAAATTGTATAAAAAAAAGTTCAACGATACCACAGATAAGTTCACATTGTCTGTGAACGATACTACTAAACTAAATATTTATTCAGAAAGTTATATCTTTTTCTTGCAAAGTTAAATATAATCTGACTTAAAATGTGATTGTAAAATACAGTTACGTAATAAAATTTTGTAGTTCTAGATTTTTTCTTTTTGTTATTATTATTGCATAAATTGTATACTATTAATTTATAATATATGATAGGAAATTACTTATTCTAAGGAAGGTAAATTAGAAATAATATATTTACTTTTTATAATTTGATTAGTTACTAGTTACATTTAATAAATTATATGCGTTGCAAAAAATACTTGTATTATGTCTAAATAAATTTCCTAATAAATTCTCTCTTATAATTAATTCTAGTCGGCTGTGGAAGTTTATCATTTCAACAGTAATTTTTCTTTCCATTGTATTTTACATTCAAGTGAAGTACTTCCACATTTTCATAGTAATTATTTAGATTTAATTGAGTATCAGATTTCAATATGAGTGACGAATTAAGTTGTACTCCTCCTAACATAAGCCAGATAGCAGAAAGCGCATCTGAGAATTTAGTTCCTCAAAAATCTCGTCCAATTTACGAGAGAGAGTATAAAAAATTTGTTGAATGGGTATCAGAAAATAACATAAATGCAATAACCGAAAACATTTTACGCGCTTATTTTGAAACTTTGAGTAAAACAAAAAAAAGCAACACGCTTTGGTCTAACTATTCGATGTTGCGAAGTATGCTGAATATAAAAAGAAATATCGACATATCTAGATTTGCAATGCTTATTGCTTATTTAAAATCAAAGTCGAAAGGATATGAACCAAAAAAATCTAAAATACTTGAAATTTCAGACACTGAAAAATTTATAAATACCGTGCCAGATTTAAATTTACTATTAATGAAGGTGAATATCACAATTGTTTTATACAAGTAAAATATATTATAATACAAGCAATCTTAATTTAGGTAATGTTAATAATTGGTTATTGTGGTGCATGCAGGAGAGAAGAATTATTAAATACATTAATAGATAATATTGAATTTAAATCAAATTCCATCTTTGTTAGAATTACAAAAACAAAAAATTACGTACCACGCATGTTTGCTATTACAAATAGTAATTGGATGAATATTGTAAATAAATATTATGATTTGAGACCCGAACATATAAATCATCGAAGATTTTTCATCCAATATCGCAGAGGCAGATGCACAACGCAACCTATCGGTATAAATTCCATAGGAAAAGTTCCCAAACAAATTGCAACATATTTAGGATTACCAGAACCGAGTTTATACTCGGGACACTGCTTCAGGAGATCTTCTGCATCTCATCTGGCCAATAGTGGTGGAGATTTACTCACAATAAAAAACATGGAGGTTGGAAATCTTCGGCAGTTCGATAAAAAAAAAAGTGGAAGTGGCTGAATTATTAGGAAACTGCCAGCACATTCATCAAGAAAAACCTACTGTTGAAGCTTCACGTACAACAAAAATAAGCAAAGAGTGTATTACAACAACAGAGAAAAATTCGGAAATGATTGAAAATTTGTCAGGGATTATTACAATTAATGCGGCGAAAAATTCAAAAGTTTCCATCAAGAATATTAATATATACAATTACTGTACTACAACTAAATAATGATTATCCTAATCCTCGCTTCTTGATTATTTTTCATTTCAACAATTAGTTCCATTTTGTTTTCCCTATTTTTTTTTTTTCCTTAATGCTATTTTCCATAAATATATAGTAATGTTATACTTTCAAATATATTACTGCTTTTTCCTAGTAGTTTCGATGACTCTTTTGTACATGAATATAGCTGAGTGTTTTCCTTAAATTTAAGAAAGTATTTTTTTTAAATACGTCAATTAGTTTAATATTGAATTATATAGATTTGCCTTAAGGCATGGTTGCATTGAACTTATTATTAATTACTGTTTCAATTCTTATTGTAAATTTCACTTATTTATTATTTTTCTATTTGTACCCTCCTTATCAAAAATAGTTGATTTCTAATTGCTTGTTTTGATACTCAATGAAGTTCATTTTTTGCCTTTTCCTGAAAGTTTAAAAATACTTACGATTGTACGTAAAACGGTATTATGTTTGATACTTTGAGCCATAATGATATCATAGAATAATACTAAAATGCTTTGGAGACATACCTAGTTTGAATTTGAATTATGTGATGCAGGTGGAAACGAAACATGGAAACCGTTGCATAATAAAACTTATAGGTTAGGTTGTAAAATTTTGTCTAGTTGTGATTTTGGATTTCTTACATTTTATTATTTATATTACACAAATGTAAAGTTGGACGGGTTGGAGTTGGACTGATGCAAAATAAATAAATTTTTAGAATTTTATTGTAAATGTATAAAATCTGATAAATATAAAATGTAATTGTAAATCTCGTTCTTACAACTTAAATTCAAAATTTATCGATCCTAGACAGGAAAATGAAAAATAAATACAGTCTTTATAATTCAAGTAATAACAACATAATAAATCTAGTTACTATATATTCCCTAGATTGAGTGCCGAAAAGTAGATGGTTTCGGAACTAAAACGGGTGCCGAAAAGTAGAAGTTTTTTGCACGCAATTTAATGACGTAATTTCGTAGTTTTATTTGTTAGATTATATTAAAATTCATCTTCTAAATTCACTTATTACCACAAAACCTACTTTCAGCAAAAACAAAGCAATTTCTGGATTAAATGGCAGACATAATTAATTTTTTAAATTAATTATTTGTTGATTAAAATTACCTCATTAGAAAAGATAGCGTTGAATACGCGTGTGAACAACCGATTTTTCGTGCTCACTAATGAAGCACTCACTGCTTCGCAGCTCGTGTTTCAAACTCGTTCGCACCAAAAAACAAGCGGTTTTTCACACTTGTATTCAAATATACTATTTTAATTATAAAATAAATTTACACATTAGCCTTAAAAAATAATTATGATTAAATAACATAAAAAAACTGAATGAAATTACAAAATTATGTTTATTTTCGATTAGTTACCAAGTAATTAACTTAATAAGAAAATTAACAAATTGAACTAATTTAATATTAGAGGCAATTATCGAATAGATACAAACGAAAACTTCGTGCCTGCTATTGAGATTTTTTTTAATATGAGAGTCTCTGCAAATTTTTGGCTCATTCTAGCTACTTCGAATATGTTATATAATAAATACTATAAAATACTTATTATTACCCTTTTTTTAAACTTTTGTTCTTGGTGTTCAATCCTCACATGCTTATGTACATATATTTACCATACCATTTCAAGATGCATTCTATAAAATTATTCCTCAAGAATATTTATTGGAATTTTCCATCTTAACTTATTTCGAATAATCGTTGAATCCTATTTCTTACATATACAGGATGTTAAGAAGCAGTTGTAGTATATTCACACCATGTACTCCTGTACATCAGTACAAAAAACTTTTCTTCGAAACACCCACTTTAATTATTTCAAACTATTACACGAAATTTAAAAGCTGCTAAAAAAAGTTTGATACTCACTGTACTCTACAGCGACTCGAGCCAACCAACAGTAGACCAACCAACAACCGTTATCGATGTAGCCGTGAGAGACGTGGATGAAATAACACGTCTCACGTGAAATAACACAACACAATGACTTGCCTACACAGCTAATGACACTTGTTTATTTTTATTTTTTATTTGTCTTGAAATTAATTTTAAAAAAATAATCAGAGAAATTGAACATTGTTTATCAAGCTTTAAAAATACGTTTCAAAAACACATTTATTATAAATACACGAAATTAAACAAAAAAATGTTAAAGTTATATAATGTAAAACAGAAAAAAATCCAAGTTTTTTACTTAAAAAAATTCAAAATGTATTTTGAAATTAATATATATATATGTATCTTAAAGCCTGTCTACCATTCCTGGTGTAGGCTTGTTAGTCTTTATCTTTTTTTCCTTCTTCCTCTAGGCCCCCACGTTTTCGCTTCGCGTCACTGCGTCGCAAAACTTTCTCCATTCTCTCCTGTTGTTTGCCATCCTACTAGCTTCACTCATCGTTATTCCTCTTCTTTGCAATATCTTTTCTATCATGTCATTCCAAGTAGTTTCAGGACTTCCCCTTTTTCTTTTCTGTCTAGGTCTAGCTTCCCATACTCTTCTCACTTGTCTTTCTTGTCCCATTCTTTTCAAGTGACCCCACCATCCCAACTGTCTCTTCTCTATGTATTCGTGTATCGCCTCCATTCCCAGTTCTTTTCTTATTTCTTCATTCCTGATTCTTTCTCTCTTTGTCACTCCCTTTACTCTCCTCATGTATTTCATTTCTACCGCTTGAACTTTACTTATTTCCTTTTTATCTGTTATCCATGTCTCACATCCAAATGTCAGTATTGGTCTTATTATTGTTTTATATACGTTTAATTTTGTTTTCCTTGTTATTTCTTTTTTTCCCACAATCATATTGCTGATACTGTAAAACACTTTCATTGCTTTTTCTACCCGACTGTTAATTTCTTCTTCTTGCTTTCCTGAACTAGATATTTCTACTCCTAGATATTTCCATTTCGTCACTTGCTCCAATTTTACCTTATCTACCATGATTTTTATCTCCTGTTGTTCCCCAATTATCATTACTTTTGTTTTCTCTTTACACATTTCCATTCCGTTCTCTCTAAGTGTTTCATTCCATATATTTATGTTTGCCTGCAGCTCTTTTTCATTAGATGCTACCACCATTATATCGTCTGCGAATGCTCCACTCTTTACTTCAACTCTCTCCATATAATTCCATCCCACTTCAAGTCCTCTAGTTCTTTCTTTCGCTTTCCTTATTATTTTGTCCGTGTAGATATTAAATAATGTTGGACTTAATCCTCCTCCCTGTCTTAGCCCGTCTTTCGTTTTAAATTTTTTTGATTGTTTGTTTTTGACTATTACGCTATTTGAATTTTCTTCATATATTTTTTTTATTAAGCTTATCATTTTCGTGCTTATCTCTTTCTCTGCCATCATCCTCCACAATCTATCTCTTCCTACTTTGTCGAATGCTTTTTTTAGATCTAAAAATCCCATGTATACATTTTTTTACTCCTTCCTTCCCTAAATCCTGACTGTGATTCGTCCAGTGTTTTCTCAATTTTACCTCTTAATCTCTCATTGATAATTATTTCCAGCACCTTCATATTGGTATTCAGCAGTGTAATTCCTCTGTAGTTATTACAGTCCTTCCTGTCCCCTTTCTTGTAGATTGGCACTATCATCGCATGCTGCCATTCTTTTGGTATTCTTTGTTGTGTCCATATTTTTCTATATATCTCAAGCATTATTTTCCTTCCCTCTTCCCCCATATATTTTATCATTTCTGTTGTTACTGTGTCGCTTCCTGGCGCTTTCCCATTCTTTAATCGTTTTATGGCCTTTTCCATTTCCTCCATATTAAACTCTTCCTCATCGTCCCTGCTTTCACCTCTGTCTACATTGGCTACCTCTCCTGTATCGGTCCTCTCTATCTTTTCTGACAGCAGCTCTTCAAAGTATTGCTTCCATCTTTCCATTATTTCCTTTTCCTGCTTTAATAGTTCTCCTTCTTTGTTCTTTATATATGTCGCGCAGTTGGTCTTTCCTTTTCTTATTGTTTTCAGTCTGCTGTAGAATATTTTTTTTCCCTCTGCAGCTTCGTTTTCTAATTTATTGCCGAATTCTGCCCATTCATTTCTTTTCGCCTATAATACTAATTGCTTCATTATTTTCCTTTCTTCCTTGTAACACCGATCCGTTTCTCTAGTATTTTTTTGTAGATATTCCTTCCATTTTTTCTTTTTTAATCTCACTCTTGTCTTGATCTCTTCTGTCCACCATGCCGTTTGTTTTATTTTCTTATTTCTTTTTATTCTTCCACACACTTCCGAGCTTGCTTGTAGTATTATCTTTTTGAATTCCTCCCAACTCTCTTCAAAACTTAATGTCTTCCATTTCTCATTTCTGCTCTCAATCATCCTCTTCATTTTTTCTCTATATTGCTTTGCCACCTCTCCGTCTTTTAGGCTACACGCTTTTATTTTCTCATATTCTATCTTATCTTCTTTTCTCTCTCTGTTGTCTGATTTTAGTGCTTTCTTAATTTTTGATATAACCATATAATGATCACTTCCCACTTCCGGTCCTCTTGATACTTTTACATCTACTATGTTCTTTCTATTTTCATTTCCTGCTACTATGTGGTCTATTATTGATTTTTCATTTTTGCTGCTCATCTCTCTAGTATATTTGTGTATATCCTTGTGCTTATAATAAGTATTTGATATAAACATATTGTTGATTCGGCAAAACTCTGTCAATCTTTTTCCGTTATCATTTAGTATTGTCTCCCCATTCTGGCCCAATATTCTACTCTCTCCTGTTTTCTCTTTCCCACTCTACTATTGAAATCTCCTGCAATGTATATTTCGCCTTTTGCTCTTTCTACCGTCTCTGTTAACATTTCCCAGAATTTCTCTTTGTTCTCCTTTTTGTCGTCTTCATTTGGACCATACACACTTATTATTGTTATAATTCTCTCGTTATCGTCCTTCATATTTATTGTTAATATCCTCTCTGAACACGCCTCCCATTCTTCTATATTGTGTGCCCATTCTTTTTTTATCATACATGCGACTCCTTCAGCTGCTCTTTTCTCTGTTTCTACTCCGCTATATATAAATACACTTCCTTTCATCATTTTTTGCAGTCCTCTTCCTTTTTTTTCGTTTCCGTTATTGTAAGTATGTCTATCTTATTTTCCAGAAATTAATTAAATTTTTTAAATTCTAATTTCAACTTTAATGGCTCCATTTTGTTCTATTTCATAGTACTTTCAATTATTTTGTTTTCAAAACAAACAAAAACTACTTAGTTTACTTATGTCTAGTTTAAAAAATATGTACTTGTTGTAATCTTGCTAGCAAGTCAGATAACGAATTACAATTACACAAACATTTCGTTAATGTTACCTTTATTACGGTAACGCAGATTAAGACCATACCGGCATACCACTAATATTTGGTGTAATTACTACGATAAATTAGTAATGAACTTCAACTGACCAGGCGAGGTGGTATGGCTTACCACCCCCCTGCCGCCCGCGATTAGTAATTAATATCATCACATAAACAAATGTCCACAACACTAGACGATGACTACTATGTCAGACAATACAAATTACATTCAACTTTGTACTAAAAGTAAAATATCCACATTAATGATTCACTAAAACATTACTATCAATTCACTAGAAATTTATTAGTTATTTACAGATTGTGTTCAATATGACTACCATTTTTTTCAATCGCATGCTGAGCCCGATTTATAAAAGATTCATGAACTCTTGGCAATTGTTCTGCAGCTTTTTCACAATAGAAATCAAACGTCCATGAATAATGATAATGCATTAATCCTGTTCGTAAAGCAGCGAAAATAAAGCACGTCTCCCTATTCCGACCGGCTGGTAACAACTGCATTCGTGCATTCTGTGACTGCAATGCTGCTTGCTGCCAGCTGGTATATGACGACTGCCGAGGTAGTGCCGACATCTGCCGAAAAGCATATTGGACATCAATGCCTTTTTATTATATAATAGATATTGGATTGTAACTGCTGATTTCACATTCCTTCACCCATATTTCTACTGACACAGCATCATTATCATGTCTTATTCCATCTGAAATATCAATATGATATGATCATATATTATTAATATCTTTCTTAGTTAATAGATCTATTCTTTTCAATTTTCTTTTTGTCGTTTTTCTCGTTTATCCGATTTGATCATGATAATGTTTTAAAATTTAACGTATCTGCATATTAACATCTACAAATTCAATAAGTATAAATAATAGTATACATAATTAATTAAATAAAATTAATGCATATATCTATTTTTCCCGAAATAGAACTGTACACAAAAACCATTGAGCTAACTTAAATTTTATCAAATATTAAAATACATACCTGACTGGAGGTAGTGCAGCCTTAAATTTGACTGCTGCATCTGCCTTATCATTTTTCGATATAGTTAAATGTTCTAAATCAATACAATGACCGTCATGAATTTTTATCCATAAAACAGAAATATTTCGTTTTTGTACAACTCGTATCATGCCAGTACAGTTTTAATTTTTTTTAGCACCGCGAAAAATTTTCGCCGAAAATAGCAGTATAAAAATAAATGTTTTAATTATATTGACTACATGTCACAGACAATACGGACCTGGACTCCAAAACTAAAAAATTTTTTTTATAAGCCACGCTCTGATGGCGCAGACAGGTAACTAGATGGCACTTTCAGTGCTATAGTGAGCTTGTGGGTTGCATAAATACTGAATTGTATTTCATTATTTGAAATATTGTATTCTGTATTCTATTGAAGTTTAGATTTACAGTGTTTGATTGATTTACTTGCCAAGAAAAATAACCAATCAAACATTTTAAACCTAAACTTTAATAGAATACAGAATAAAATATTGCAAATATGAATTATTATTAAAATGATTAATAATAAAACATCTTTGTAATTATCAACATAAATATATATTTCAAAATTGGACTTAAAAGTAAAATTTAAATATAAGTTAACAAAATACGTAATTAATAGACAGTAAAATATTCCTGATAAAAAACATCTGAGAAGATAATCTTCAAAAATTACATTTTTGTGCATATATATATACATATAAATATAACTACAAATATTTCATTTTCCACAATTGAAACATGTAATACATAATGGAGAAAATTTTAATTTACGTTATATAACACCCAGTAATAATAATGAAATATATACATAATTTGCTGGACATTATAAATTGTGAACAAAGTGAATATATGAAATTACTCTAAATAAAACTTAAATCATAAGATATGACAGATTGTCCGAAGTTTCCGATTAACAACTAAATAAAATTAAATTTACGTATATGTAACATACCACACATACATACAACAATCAACAATGTAATACAAGATAAAAATGATTTTTTATAATATAACTACTTTAAGAATTAAAGAATTTAGAGTAACGAAGAATAAAACAAAGATTGAAGACTAGGCCAAATATTCAGATACATTTCGATCAGGTACTTAATTAAACATGTCGAATAGGTATGCAACTGATAAATAGGTATCCCATTTATCATTTCAGTCGTTATTGTGTCACTTCCTGGTGTTTTTCCATTCTTCAGTTGTTTTATGGTCTTTCCCAATTCCTCCATATTAAATTCCTCTTCCTCATCGTTGCATTCCTTTCTCTCTGTATTGACTGCCTCTCTTGTATCGTTTCTCTCTATATTGTCTGACAGCAGCTCTTCAAAGTATTGCTTCCATCTTTCCATTATTTCATCTTCCTGCTTTAATATTTTTCCTTCTTTGTTATTTATATATGTAGCACTGTTGGTCTTTCCTTTTCTTATTGTTCTTAGTCTACTATAGAATATTTTTTTTCCCTCTGCAGCTTCGTTTTCTAATTTATTACCGAATTCTGCCCATTCATTTCTTTTCGCCTCTAATACTAATTGCTTCACTATTTTCCTTTCCTTCTTGTAACACTGATACGTTTCTCTACTTTTTTTTGTAAATATTCCTTCCATTTTTTCTTTTTTAATCTCACTCTTCTCTTGATCTCTTCTGTCCACCATGCCGTTTGTTTTATTTTCTTATTTCTTTTTATTTTTCCACACACTTCCGAGCTTGTTTGTAGTATCATCTTTTTGAATTCCTCCCAACTCTATTCTAAACTTAATGCCTTCCATTTCTCATTTCTGCTCTCGATCATCCTCTTCATTTTTTCTCTATATTGCTTTGCCACCTCTCCGTCTTTTAGTCTATACGCTTTTATTTTCTCATATTCCATCTTAACTTCTTTTCTCTCTCTGTTGTCTGATTTTAGTGCTTTCTTTATTTTTGATATAACCATATAATGATCACTTCCCACTTCCGGTCCTCTTGATACTTTTACATCTACTATGTTCTTTCTATTTTCATTTCCTGCTACTATGTAGCCTATTATTGATTTTTCATTTTTGCTGCCCATCTCTCTAGTATACTTGTGTATATCCTTGTGCTTATAATAAGTATTTGATATAAACATATTGTTGATTCGGCAAAACTCTGTCAATCTTTTTCCGTTATCATTTAGTATTGTCTCCCCATTCTGGCCCAATATTCTACTCTCTCCTGTTTTCTCTTTCCCACTCTACTATTGAAATCTCCTGCAATGTATATTTCGCCTTTTGCTCTTCCTACCGTCTCTGTTAACATTTCCCAGAATTTCTCTTTGTTCTCCTTTTTGTCGTCTTCATTTGGTCCATACACACTTATTATTGTTTTAATGCTCTCATTATCATCCTTCATATTTATTGTTAATATCCTCTCTGAACACGCCTCCCATTCTTCTATATTGTCTGCCCATTCCATTTTTATCATACATGCGACTCCCTCAGCTGCTCTTTTCTCTGTTTCCACTCCGCTATATATAAATACACTTCCTTTCATCATCTTTTGCAATCCTCTCCCTTTTTTTTTCGTTTCCGTTATTGTAAGTATGTCTATCCTATTTTCCAGAAACTCATCTTCTAGTTCTATTTCTTTTCCCTTTATGCTTCATATAGTCCATGTTGCTAATCTCCATATTTCTTCATTTTTTCTTCTCATTGTTTTCTGCTCCTTTCCCCAATTCTTTTTTAGTTTTTTGTTTGTTTCTTCTCTTCTTCACCGCTTCCATAATCTATCCTATTTCGATATTGTTCCTCCTTTCGTTTGTATATTTGGCACTTTTTGCTGGTGGCCATGTGCTCTATATCTTTACCTTTAATTCTTGTGCAGTTGGCGCATTTTATCTCATTTTTCTCACACTCTTTCCCTTCATGTCCTTCCTGTCCACATCTGTAGCATACCTCCGTTCTTGTACAGTACTTGGCTACATGACCATAGCAGCAGCATTTATAGCAGATCGCGATCTTTACATATTCCTCTACCAGTTTTACAGTAAAATCTATCAATAATTTTCTTTTTTTTACCACGTAATTGAATATCTCCTCTTCAGCTTCTACTACCCAGTCCTCCACATATTGTTTACTGTTCGTAAAGGCATTTTGTCTAACTGCTCTCATTACTGTCTTCACCTCTCTAATCCCCACCATTTTCCTTATTTCTTCATTTTCTCTTAATATTTCGTTTACTACTTCTTCTTCAGTATATCCTTGCTCAATTTTTTTTATTGTAAACAACGGCTTTGTTTCTTTCATTTTCCTCACTGTCATTCCTTTTACTTCCTCCAGTTTCTTCCTATTTGCTCCTGTTGTAGCTCGTTTCTGCAATTCATCACTACCAATCCACTTTTAAATTTTTTTATTTCCTTAATACCTTCTTCACCTACTTCTTCTATCGTAAGGTTTTCTCTTATTTTTTCCATTACATTCTCGCCTTCTGCCGGTTTCACTGTGATTTCTCTTATTTTTTCTGGTGTTTTCCATCCCTGTATCTTTTTTGTACCATTTTCTTTTCAGTGATCGTGTAAATATTAATAATAATTTAAAATAATTTAGAATGCAATCTGTTCCACTTTTTTTTTGGGGTGGGAAAATGACATTTTTATGAATATTGATTGCCTTTGTGGCATATGATGAGATGTGCATCTATATTTTTCGGTATGCCCTGGTCAAATTTTTTGCAGAATTCTTGAGAGTGTGAATGGACCTTAAGAAAGCCGTTTGGAAAGCTGAACGGTACATACATGAAATGACAGTAATCTTCCGTTTTCTCAACATTCCACAGCCCACTTGAGAATTATTTTTTAGAGTTCGATTTGTCGAAACCGTCAAAAGCCTTTTTGAAAGCAGCAACTGCTAGATAATTGAAAAAATAAAATATAGTATAATATAATAATTTATCTAATTTTTCGATTGGAAATGTGGAACCCCATTTGGCCTACATCAATCAATTTATATAATAAGGTGTCCTATTCTTGTTTCCTTCAGCGATAGCTTATCAGCAGTTTGTTCCAGTCCTTCGGCCTCCGAATATTCAGAGATTTTTTTTAAAAAATAGTCTAAAGGAACATGCGTATGTAATACAAGGGAAAATATGGGACACTGAAGGAAGTTATTTTTGCGACACTAAACATTTTTTTTATATGAGAACCAGAAAAGAAAAATATTAAAATTTTGTTTGTTTTATATGATATATGTAAATCTGTTTACAATTTAAAAACCATTCGATGATAGGTGCATGTTGTTTCTAATGTCCCTGCCAAGGGGATATTTATAATAGGTGAAAGCACAAAATCTGCTTTAATACTGGGTTTAGAATGACATTTGAGTTGAGACTGCATTTATATTTCAAATAGTTAGATTTACGTGGATTTTGAAATATTTATAAAAAAAAAAAATCAAACAAACCTAAAAAATGTTTCTGGAGTCTCCGGTCTACCCTTGAGAAAGAACGATAACAATCGCATTTCCAAGGTCCAACTATAACGATGATATTCTATGAAAACTGAATTGATTGATGTCAATTTAAATTTGCGTAGTAGTACCCTTTTTCTATCAATGGATTTAGGATGACAAACATTCAACAAACTCACTTTTTATCGGAAAAGGAATCAAAAAGTGTGAGCAAATTTAAAAGTTAACTGCTGTTATAAAAACAAGCTTTAACTTTTAAAAAAATATCAAAGAAATCATGATTTTTAGTCACTTTCATACAAATTTTATTGTTACGTTGACGACAGCTGAAGTTGGCTTAAAGTGAACGCTTATTATAACATTTTGGTGCACTTCATTTGTTAACAAACACAATATTGTATAGATCAAATAGGTGAAATACGTATGTATTTAATTTGAATATTAATTCTGATGGCTAATTTTTTGTCGACGAAATAAATATCTATTATTATAACAGTGGCAGAAGTATTATGCCGCACGGCTCTGCAATGCGGGGGGCCAAAATTTTTAAAGAGATATTTTGCTGACATTTCTACTAGTTTACAATGTAAACTTTACATTGAATTATAGATTATAATTCAGTATTATGATAAAATAACAGATGAACAAATTTGTATACACCTATGGGACAAATTTGTACTACTGCAAGTGTTGGAAAACGATACATTATGACCACATAATGTATCACATTATATACATACATTATGTATATATAAAAATATACAATAAGACGAAGCATCTATTACTAATAAATAGAAAGCTAAGGTACATTACTGAAAAGATATCAATTACTTCCATAAGTACTTACAGGAAATGTCCGAAAAAGCAAAAACTCGTAAAAAACATGTAATGAAACAAGAAAAAAACAAATTTGCTCTAAAATGCAGCACAAAAATCAATTAATAAAAACAAATCTTCGTTGACAAATTACCAATTTTAAATCAAAACAATAGTATTTATTAATAATGACATTCTACTTTAGGGAAACCCCTGCTTTTGTTGGATGACATAATGATTAAATGAAATAGAAATTGAATAAACACTTTTCAAAATGTCTTGCGTTGCCCTCTTTTGACAAATTCATAAAATGCCAGTATTCCTAATAGCTCACGAATTAAAAATCTGGTAACGAAAACCGAAGAGGGCGGTGCGATGCAAGCGAACCTACTTACCTACAGCTTAAAAACAATGGAAAGATCAAGGTCAAATTTGTTCGATTCCTTCCATAAGCCTTACCCTATCTGTCTTTAACTGTGGTTAAGATAGTAGAGGTTTAAAACTATCGATAATCGGGACTATCGATAATTGTTGATAGTTACACATACGACTATCGATACCTATCGATAATTTATTCAAATAAGTGTTTATTTTAAAATTGAATTAACAATTAATGCAGTCAATTAGAAAGTTTTATTTTTGTTCAAAAATACAATCATATTCACGTTATTTGCCTTTAATCTCGATCTACGCTCGAAAATTAACTAATTAGCTGATGGAAAAGATTATAATTCCGGCTAACATGATACAAAATGACTAATATAACCCAAAAGTCAAATACGCACACAATGCACCCATAATACCATAGACCATACACAAGGTATCCTTCATAGACAAATCGGTATTATCTATGGATCGGTATTATTTATAGCCTATCACCATAAATGGTTCTGGCTATGGCTGTTTTTGGACAAACAATCGTATGTCTTGGTCTATGCATGATACTATAGAATACACCTGCACAGACAGTTTTGTGGAAGAGATACCAAAACAAATAAAACCAAATGGCAGTCGCCCGTAAAATTCGCGATTATGAAATACGGTATTTTTAAAAATATCTCGAAGGCTAAAAAATTAATTTCTATGATTATAATTAATGAATTTTATTGGAAAATTTTAATTTCATTGCATAGAAAATTATCGAAAATTTGCGATAGTTTCAAAATTCTATCGATAGTGTTCGATAATCAGAACTATCGATAGTTATTGATTGCACTATCGATTGTTTTGAACCTCTAGTCATTAAGACACGCCTTGTAGATCATGAAAAATAGATATGGCAAAAAAAATTGTTTTGTTGTATGTTTTTTATTTTAATACACCGTGCAGTTTGTTAAGTTTGTTTACGTTTAATTATTTAATTAATAATATTGTTTTAAATTTATTCATTATTCCAGTAATATAGATTTACGTACATATTTGTATTATATTTGTATTGTATAAAAAAGAAATTTTATTTAAACATGACACGCTTTCTCAACGGAAAAAAAAACGGTCTCGCAGTGACGCCCTGCGCAGAAATTTATAAAACTGGATCTCATTTTGGTTTATCTTGTGGTCTACTTATGGCATTTTCTGCTGACCGGTAAAGCGAATCAGACATGTATAGTGATGATGACATTCTAATTAACACTTATTTGAAAAACTCGATATTTATCGATAATCGTATGTGTAGCTATCGGCCACTATCGATGATCCCGACCATCGATAGTTTGAAACCTCTATTAATGACACTGTTATTGAAGAAGCTGATCCTTGGGACCAAACTAAAGAAAAACGTTCTTATTAATGTAGGGTCTAAACGTCTTAGTATTTGATATACAGAGCAGAGGGTCAAATGTGGGACAAAAAAAAAATTTTGAAGATATTTGTAATATCTAGTATATTGTATCTCCATAAGATTTGGTACAAATATGTATCTTAGAAACAAAATCATACATTTTTTTCATTGCGAACTTGTGAAGCCAATTGCAAATGCGCTCCAGTGATATTTGTATTTATAGAGATTTATCTAGGGATTTTTATGGAAATAAAGGGTACGCCACTGCTAATTTACAATTTTCCTTCAATATTATGAATTATCAAAGCGAACGAAAGCACTTTTTTGTTATAGCGTACATTTTAAGAAAATAAAATGATCAAAATATCGGCGAAATAACTTCGATACATCGATGATTGTTTGCCATTAAAAATGGGTAATATCCATCGACATCGACACTTGTATATGAAAGTTGGTTGGCAATGTTGGCACTTGGCATCAGTGGATTACAGGATTTACAGGCTACGCTTTATCGATTTATTTATTTTAAATATCGAAGAAATCTCCCTAAACCCTAAACTGTGAATATTTTATATTACTTAATTAGTTTTGTTAAGAATAACCATAAAACTGAAAGCTCAGAAAAGTGCGGCATATATGAATATTGTCTTTTACGAATAATGGCAATGAATTCATCACAAGTTAAAGCAGCACATCTACAGCAACCACAGCAGTCGCAGCAAAATAACATGGCGGGAGCCGGAAATTTAGCTTGGACAAGAAGAAACAGTCAAAATGCAAATACTTCTGATAAAAAATCAACTGTAGGAATGCTTGTTACACCAACATCTGCTGCTATTAACAGAATTATTAATTTGTAAGTTTATGCAATGTTCTCTGTAGATTCTATCAGTACTCTAATTTCTATGACCTTATGGACCCAAAGGTATCCATTAACCAATTACATTTTTGGAACAAAAGAACCCCTATTCGAAAAAGATCCATCAGTACCAGCTCGCTTTCAACGTATGCGAGATGAATTTGCCCGTATTGGAATGAGACGCAGTGTAGAAGGTGTATTTCTCGTGCATGAACATGGATTGCCCCATGTTTTATTACTCCAACTGGGAACCACTTTTTTTAAGTTACCAGGCGGTGAACTAAATCCTGGTGAAGATGAGGTTGATGGTCTTAAAAGATTGTTGACTGAGGTAAGAATTGCATTCATTATGGTAAGAAAGTAGTTTAATTAAAAGTACGTGCATATGTTTCTTGCTGTGTTTTTGTAATATATAAAATCTAGTGTCATTGTAAATGACTGAAGGTTATGCTTATGACAGTATATACAAAAAAGTTAATGATTTATGCCTACCTATTTGATTTTGTTTTTTTTTTTCAATAGTAGTATACGTAGATTTTTTTAACTGTAAAGTTAATAATTTAAAATCTTTCCAGGGTTAAAATTGTGTACAAGAGTGTTAAAAGAAAGGCGGATTTACTTTCTAAAAACCAGAACAAACTACGGTTTATCGTAGCCGTACTACGATACCGACAAAGTTTATCGTTAGTGGTGCCAAAAGAATTAATAGGAGGCAATATTTTTCCACAATAAAAAAATATTGAACATAATAAGATCGTATAACCTTCAATCATTTGAAACGACTATAACTTTAGTTAATATATGTATTTCGTATTTATGTTATTACTGAAAGTGTAAAATTTAAATTTTAAAGTTATGTTCAGTTTTGGTACTTGCTTGCAATGTACTGCAAGAATCTATTCAAATGTACCTACATTTTTTAACATCATTCAAGGAGTAATAATAAAGATTCATTTAGATAAACAGTAAGGCAGCTATCTTGGACGATTCATCGGAATTCCGATTATAGATTTTGTGTTTTAATTACTAGATCTTTATATCCGAAGTTTATTACCAATAGATTAACTGAATATCGACAAATACAATAAATAGAGCGCTTTGCATTGTCCATAGTTATCAGATTTAACTCACGATTCATGACGTATTTTTACCGTGCTTGCTGGCACAGGAAACACAATAAGTGCTTTAAGTTAAGTTAATTTAGTTTTTCTACGACCATATAAAAATGATTAACTTTCGTCACTATCTACCCTAACGAAAATAGCCTATAACGTTAACTTTCGTCACTTGTGACGAAACTAAATCCTCAGTAAATCAAATAAATGCGCTTACATATATACATATATAATGATTGAATTATTAAAAGAATAATGGGAAACAATGATTTTGCATCAAAATATAAACATTTCTCTTTTTAAAAAGCAAAAATTAAACATTTAAAAGATTTTAGGATTTCAAATTAACCAAAGAAGGCGTTTGGCAGCGCCTTCGTTGAATGTAAAACCAAATCGGATTGTATTATATGCAAAAAATTAAAATTATTTTTATCGAGCTAAAAAATTATTGAAACACATTGCAAATAAAACAATGTAAAAAATGATTCACAACGTATCATGAAATAGTAAATATTTCGTCAATTTTCAAAATTTAAATAAATGTTTAATTATGCACATAATTTTTGGTTGCCTAACAATTCTCAGCAACTGCAAATATATATGATCAGTGGTCACTGCATTGTAATTGTAACTGTAATTATTAAATAAAATAAAGTTTGAACTGAAATAATACATGTGAAATATAACAATAACGAAATATATATCACTACACTCAATAGTCAACACAATTGAACTTTTATATCAAGTTGGCGAAGTCTATGAAACTTAATTCTGGCTATTTTGTATATATTTCTTTAATTGGCTTTAATTTTAATAACGATGGTCGTAGAAAAAGTATAGTATTATACTCGTTCAAAATCATTTTCTGAATTTCGCGAACATTATGCTGAGTTTATACAGAGGAATAAGGGATAAGAATAACGGATAACGCCTAACGATTAAGGATAAAGACTCAATGGAAACGTTTATACAAAATATTAGAATAAGGAATAGCGCCTAAAGTTGATCAACTTGTATCTTTATTCTTACTCTTATGCATTATGCTGTTGACGCAAGCACATTACCTTATTATACGCAAAGAAACATGGATATTTTGATATTTATATTTTATTTATAATAAATAATCAGTATTCCCACCTCTTATATACAGTTGATCTCTAATACTGTCATAATACCAATTAATATTAAATTAATTATTAATTATTATTCTTATATTATGCCCTTATATAAACGATGTTATCCGTTAGGCGCTATTCGTTATTTCCTATCCCTTATTCTTCTGTACAAACCCACCATTTCTAATGGTGGTAATACAAGAGAAGAAATGAGAGGCAAAGGCCGATGTCGTGCAGCACTACGTCAGCCTCTGCCTCGCATTTAGTAACCAATAAACATAGTTTTTAATGCAACTATATTGAAGTGTTGCAAAAAATATGAAAAGGATTTGAACTTTGAATTTGAAAAATTGAACTGGATCTATGGGAAAAGTACTTCATAGCGAACTCGGCAAAATTTAGAAAGAATGGTGCCTAAACGACATGTTAACAATAGAACAAAATCACATACTTGAAAACCTCAATTAGCTCGGGTTAATTAATATCGCCAACACATAACGACACCTATACACACAGTGATAAACACATGAAGATCAGGAATAGGTTTGCACTTTTAAATATTTAATTTTCGAATATTGTAAATATGGAAAAAATAAGAAAACTCGGCTCCGCCTTGTTTAGTAAACTATTCCCTCGATTACAGAAAATGCTATTTTCGTCACTCGTGTAATAATATTATTGTTTCGGGTGCTTTGGTTTGGTTTGTTTTCGATCTGTATAAATACTAAAATTACTAAGAAATGATGGCATAGTAAAAAAATATATAAGTGGAAAGAATGTTATAACATGTTATTAATAATGTAATATTAGCACTTTAAATCTAATAAGTACTTGAGAAAATTGTGAAGGGCTCTATTTATTTTTGTAATATATACATCCATTATTTTTGTAATAAACTTCTAATTTACAGGTTTAATAATTTCAAAGAAATAAATATTTCAATTGTGGTATATCGTCCAAGACTAGAAGTTTGCTTGTATTGCGGTGCAGTTTTAATGTAATTTTCCTGCAGAATTTCAAAGTTCAGCTGTGAATTTGAGTTCGAACTGTAAATTGACATAAAACTGATTGCTCGAAGATTCCATGCATTTGATTCCATTTCAAAGCATAACTTTTTTCAGGTCTTGTACGTTATAGTGGTTCTCAAATTTTAGATTTTTTTATCCTATAATTACTAGATACTTACATTAAAAGAATTTAAAAAGAAATTTTGCATTCTTCCAAAAAAAATTTTTGCTATGACTATCCATAAATAAAGAAACTAGAACACTTTGAATTTTGCATCCTTTACCAGATTTCATGTGTGATTCGACATGTTAAGACCTACGTTTTCAATTAAAATACATAATTACGCATAAATAAATTGTTTCATAATCAAACAATTGTCTACCGGGTAGATTCGTCTTCCTATAGCGACTTGTCGGGTCATTGACGTGCTTTGTTATTGTTCTGTTTTATTAGTTTGGATTTAATTTATTGTTTTTCACTTAATTAATTAAATTGAAATTTAAGAAAAACAGTTATATTTATTAATTTTTATTTTAAATCCATATTTTTACTTTCACTTTTATTTTATATTTTTAACCAACCCCATAGCACGTCACTGGTAATAAAATAGATGAAATGGAGAAAAATTAAACAAAATTATGTCAATTTTTAAATAAAAAGTGCTGTATTGTATCAAATATAATATAGCAATCATAATAGTGTTAATCTGCAGCACTAAGATACCATATGCTTTTACAACTATACCGCGCCTATCGTATCAATAACATTAGGAATTTGTGCCAAAAAAGTAGAAGGAGTTCTTAGAACATGCTTTTAGTATTTTGGTGCGCATGCTCTTTATATATACTTATATATACTCTATTTGACAAAAGTAAAGCAACAACTTCGGAAATCGCAAAAATTGAAATAAAATATAGTTCAGGGTCCGAATTTAAAGAACGTTATTCTATGTCATAATGGATCAAGAAATGCTGCTTTGATTGACAGCTGAAATTAAATAGGTTATAATTTGGTAAATAATAATAAAATTAAAACAGCTACAATCGATGTTCAATGTAGCCGCCAATTTCTTCAATTAATAGTCTAATTTGGTTCAAGAATGACGATTTTACTCTGGGAAATTTTGCAACGGCCTCTTGACAAATTTCACTGGCAACTAGAATAACTCGTTGCTGTAATTCATATTCACTGTCAACGAGTTCCCTATAAATTAAGGATTTCATGTGACCCCAAAGATAAAAATCTGATGGTGGCGATCTGACTGACCACAATATTGGTCCGTCACGATCAATCTATTTATGGGGAAAATTGTAATCCAGATATGCACCATCATGCATGTATCACATATTTCTAACTAAGCCTAATGGAATATCTTCCAGTCATCTAAACCGTTCTGGAGATAATTCAGATGCTGCACTTCTGTCAAAAACTGAAGTAATTCATATGGGCCAATCAAATGGTTCCCAACGATACCTGTGCAAAGTTCAGGCGAAATTGACGCTGGAATGCGCTAGGCCGGTAGGCATTAGTTTCCCTCAGCCCAAATATGACTGTTTCAACTTTTAGATAGTGCGAAACGAGTAAAACAAGCTTCATCCGTAAATAAAAATTAGGAGAGGAAGTTTGCCTGATCATTTAGTTTATTTAATACTCACCGAGCAAACTACAGCCTAGCTGCGTAATCATGTGGTTCCAACAAATGCGCCCGTTGTAAATAATACGGAAATAGCCTATTTTATTGGAGTACATGCCACGCGGTAATGTGCGATGTAGAAACCCTACGTGAAATTTTCCTCGTGTTAATCGTTGGATCTTCATACGCCAGGTCTAAAATTCGTTCTTTCGTACTTACTGTTCGTGATCCTGATCCAGGCGTGGCTGTACGCCACCAGTGTCACGTAGTCTTTGAATCACTCGCGGAATAGTGGCACTTGCTGGAAGATTTCTGCTTGGAAACCGTTCCGTATTATAATTTTTTCGGCATTTCCACCACTTTCACCATAGGTTAACAACATGCCACACAATTTCGCGTTCAAATACGAATATTGCCCCGCCATGATAATTGACTATTATATATAATTGACTATAATATAACTGATTATTGCGGTTTGGTTTGTGCAAGATTGCGTAAGTTTGTAGACAAATTTGTTAGCTCGGACAAATCGAAAACTAAACTGAACTGATTGATCTAGATCAAGAACTGCGTTTAATAGTCCATTTAATTCCAAAGATAAAAATTTATTAATGACTAAATTTTAATATTAGTAGATTGAAGATCTGTAAAAATTTAAACTTTAAAATTCGTCTAAATTATTGAAACGCCGTCAATGTATCAAAGGAAATTTTAGAAATATTGAAGCACTTTTAGAACGTGCTCCCTAATGGTACCGTTTTTTTTTTTCGTTTTCACACTTTATAGTTCTCCATAGTTTTCCCATGTTTGTATTGAATAAAAAGTGAATATTTAGTAGTCAATTCGCGATATTGCAATCATAGCCACTATAGTTTCAAATATACAATCGTATGTTAAACGGATCCAAACAATCCAAACAAAATTATAAATTTGTTTTGGATATTATAATAATAATGTCATAAATAAAAGTAGTTGTAAATTAAAATAAATTCAAGGACCAGATTGCATTTCACATTTGAAGGCAAGATTACAAACATTGCTTCTCGATACAAAAGATCTTTAACTTCACTCCTATAATCGACCCCTTTTTGTTTTTATCGAATGGTTTATATTGTAGACATTGTAACGATGTATTTTTATTCAAATTAGAAAATACTTTTTAAAGTAATTATAAAGTTACTAACTTTATAGTTAGTAATTATAATAATCATTAAATAAAATAAGCTTTTTATTTAATGATGTTACTAGTTGTAACTAAATTCCTCATTCTCAGAGACGAATCGGCATCTATTTTGGTTTTTTGAAAATGTAAATAAATTTGTATAATTTATGTAGTAGTTTTTTGTGATTTTAGAAAAAGCATAATATTTGCTTCTAGTAAAAAGTGACTTTGTTGCTCTCGGTGACTATCGCGCTCTGCAAGCGTCACATTCATTTAAAAAAATGGTTTTCAGTTAGATTTTGACGAAAAAGTAATTTGAACGTTAAAGAGTTAATCTTTATGATAATGTAAACTTGATATAAGTTACATCGATTTTTAGTAACAAATAAATTTAATTACTTCTTAAACCTATGAAACTTTGGCTGCTAAAGAACGCTTTTTATAGCTGGATAAAATATGCAATAGCGAATTTTAGTAAAATCTGTGTTTTTGAATCTTTATAGGATCTGAAATTATTCTTTTGAAAGTTGAGTGTCGAAGGAGATAACCTCATTGATTGAAGTGTAAGTACATAATTCTAACCGCCGGTTGAATGCGAATTATCACCGTTGCTAGAATACAATATTCGATCTGATTTTGTCTATAACAGTTTGTTAACTGTTAACTGTTCTAAGTGAACTAAAAAATTGCCACAGTATCGTTTTTTTTTAGCCGACCAAACGAACGACACATAAATTGGTGAAGTTAATATCTTAGTTCGAGTTGGTCGACTCAAAATGGTCAGTTCTGTTACGGTTTTTGATACACTTGGAACAAGGCTAACTATGATTATTCATAATCCGCTTTTTAGAAACTAGCAGTAACCGCCGGTTGCAACAACGCGAATTGTACCTGTTGCTAAGATAAAATATTTAACCTGCTATTTTCAACGTACTTTGTCCATAACAACTATGATTATTCATGAATTATCCATAATCTGCTTTTCAGAAACTGGCGGTAAGTTTTAGATAAATACTCGCATTGGATTTCGTAAGGCCTACATTTCTACAGCTGCACTGCAGTACAAAACAGTGCCTCAACTGTCCCCTGAATACTGCTTAAGAATTATTACTTTTATTTTTTCTCATGGTTTAGATTGTTTTTTGTTTTGTTTTGTTTTTTTAATATACTAATTCAGAATTATCTTTCTTGAACGTATTTCACCTGTGTAAGATAATATGTATAGGTGACACGCCTATAGTTGATATTGCATACTTTGTGTATATTTAGTTCAGTTTAGTTCAATAAGAAATATTTAAAAAAGTCTGTATAATTTATAGAATTTTTAATAATTTTTTTGAATTATTGACGTGTATTATAAATTGTTTATTTTAATCATAGGCAAACAATCTGTTATGAATTTAATTAACTTTTTATCGTATTGTGCTTGTAACATTCAAGAAATGATTTTCTTGGCTGAAAGATTGATTTTTGTAAATAAATCAAGTAACAATACTGTCAAAAAAATTGCATGAAAACGTTTCCTGATATAAAATATAAATAACGCATTCATCAATCATTCTTTTAGTCGGTTACCTGTAGAAAATCAATGAATTCAAATCAAATTAAAATTCCAAATTGAATGTTGCTAATTAATTTTTTTTTTATAAGAAATGGTGTCCAAAAAAATATGTTTTTGATAAAACACTGCTGCCTTATCTTAAAAATCGCTAACCGATTTTTCCATTACTGTAAATTGTTTTAATTTACGCAAATGCTTAAAGGTACTTATAGTTTAAGCTAAAAAAAAATATAAGCGACTGTTATATATTGTATTAAAATTAAGCGGAAGTGGAAAATTATTACTAATCAATATCAACCTTATGCTAAAAAATCGTGATTTCTACACGCATAGAATATTATGAAATACACGAACTAAAATTTTATGGTTCCGCACGTTTTCTATGGCATGTTACAGACACTTGGAAGTTTAGATGGCGTCAAGCAAGAATGGCATGTGGAAGATATAATAGGAAATTGGTGGCGTCCAAATTTCGAGCCTCCGCAGTATCCTTACATTCCATCACATATTACCAAACCGAAAGAGCACAAACGATTATTCTTGGTACAACTTCAAGATCAGGGTATTGTATATTTGTAATTCTGTAATGTAGTTTATTCTTTGTGATACTATTCCCGTCTTGGTATACTGGATATCTACTCTAGTTATAATATATTCGGCGATATGGCTTATAGAAGTGAGACTGATGATCACAATATGATTCACTGTTTTATTAGTACAGTTACAAAAATTAAACATAATTTTATAACAAATTTTCTGCGGTGCTATTATTTGAAATGAAGCATGAGTATTTATAAACTTTCCAGGGAAAGTTGAATTTTTGGAATTACAAATTTTAGTTATAGATAATTTTGGTAGATTTAAAATGTTTAACTTTTAAGTAATTTGCATTTTTTATAATTTTATGCACATTTCAGTATCTACCACACATAAGTGGTAGATTGACATCAAATGTGAAAGCAGAAAAGAGTTTCTTATAAAATTCAGGCCGATTTTAGTAACAGTAAATGTTAATCATTCAAGTATGTACTTGAATTAGATCGATAATATGTTACAAACTATGTAACAACTATGTTACTTAGATAGAAAATGGACACCCTTTGTGATGGAACTCCGAAACATTAGTTAGTTGCTTAATTTTGTAAATCCCCCGATATGTTATACTAATGAGAGGTCGGAGTAAGTCCGGGTTGTATTATTTTTTTATTTTATAGACTATATGATGTAAAATTTGATGAAATGTATGAATTACTGATTTTTAATATATATGTTTAATATATTTAATAGTATATGCTACTCATTGATAATAATTAGGGTCCCACAAATAAAGAATTGCACAATTATCTATGTTCATGCGTTATAAGAGCTGCCAAATCGTATCATATACAATACATATAATTGGAACGCGACGTATGCATGTGCTATTCTGCGGGTTTATCACACCAATTCTCACCGCCATACGTAGTCTGAATAGCACGATACAAAAAAAAAGCATGTAGGCATACCCCGAATGAAACAGTATAGTGCCGCCACAGTTGTATTCAATGTTGCCGCAGCAGTTTATTAAAATTCAGTACTTTTTATCGAAACAACAATCGTCAAAAACGATTCGAGGCCCATCTCTACTATTTAATATGTTGAACCTACATCATGTAATGGTCGTAAGTTGTGTCCAGGCTTTTAAATGTTTGACATTGTGTATACAATGTAAATAAAGTATTTTGATTTAATTTTTTTATTACTCAAACAAACTGATTTTCCTTGCCATCTAGTATATAACGTAGAAATGAATTCCGAGTCATTTTGATCGTATTTATCAATAAAAAGCATCGAATATCAAAGGCAGAGAGTCTTGCGTGGAATACGGGAACATAGTAGTAGGTGTGAGATAGAGGAGGGATGAGAGTAGAAGTGGCCGACCTCTAGCTGCCAGGCTCCGAGATAGGTGTGGTTAAGGTTATCGGCGATCGGTATCGATACCGAGTACTTGTTAGTGCAGTGATCTTAAGGTATCGATACTAATCAAGTATCGATACTGCTTGGCATCGAAAATGAGTATTTTTTTCAAATGTTGCAATTCAATTCTTAGTAAACATGTACCTATAGGTAAATATTAATTAGTGCATGAGATGCGAGTACTTCTGATAATATATATATATATATATATATATATGTATCGTAAAGCCTGTCTACCATTTCTGGTGTAGGCTTGTTAGTCTTTATCTTTTTTTTCCTTTTTCCTTCTTTTTTTTTTCTTTCTTTCTCTAGGCTTATACGTTTTTGCTTCACGTCACTGCGTCGCTAAACTTTCTCCATTCTTCCCTGTTTGCCATCCTACTAGCTTCACTCATCGTTATTCTTCTTCTTTGTAATATCTTTTCTATTATGTCATCCCAGGTAGTTTCAGGTCTTCCCCTTTTTCTTTTCTGCCCAGGTCTAACTTCCCATACCCTTCTCACTTGTCTTTCCTGTCCCATTCTTTTCAGATGGTCCCACCATCCCAACTGCCTCTTCTCTATGTGTTCGTGTATCGCCTCTATTCCTAGTTCTTTTCTTATTTCTTCATTCTTGATTCTTTCTCTCTTTGACACTCCCTTTACTCTCCTCATGTATTTCATTTCTACCGCTTGGACTTTACTTATTTCCTTTTTATCTGTTATCCATGTCTCACATCCAAATGTCAGTATTATTGTTTTATATAGGTTTATTTTTGTTTTCCTTGTTATTTCTTTTTCCCCACAATCGTATTGCTGATACTGTAAAACACTTTCATTGCTTTTCTTACCCGGCTGTTAATTTCTTCTTCTTGCTTTCCTGAACTAGTTATTTCTACTCCAAAATATTTCCATTTCGTCACCTGCTCCAATTTTACCTTATCTACCATGATTTTTATCTCCTGTTGTTCCCCAATTACCATTACTTTTGTTTTCTCTTTACACATCTCCATTCCGTTCTCTCTAAGTGTTTCATTCCATTTATTTATGCTTGTCTGCAGCTCTTTTTCGCTAGATGCTACCACCATTATATCGTCTGCGAATGCTCCAATCTTTACTTCAACTCTCTCCATATAATTCCATCCCACGTCCAGTCCTCTAGTTCTTTCTTTCGCTTTCCTTATTATTTTGTCCATGTAAATATTAAATGATGTTGGACTTAGTCCTCCTCCCTGTCTTAGTCCGTCTTTCGTTTTAAATTTTTTGGATTGTCTGTTTTTGACTATCACGCTATTGAAGTTTTCTTCATAAATTTTTTTTATTAAGCTAATCATTTTCCTGCTTATCTCTTTCTCTGACATCATCTTCCACAATCTATCTCTTCTTACTTTATCAAATGCTTCTTTTAAATCTAGAAAACCCATGTATACTTTTGTTTTTCTTTTACTTGTTTTTTCCACTATCTGCTTAATCGTAAATATATGGTCCTGAATGCTTCTTCCTTCCCTAAATCCTGACAGGGATTCGTCCAGTCAGGATTGTTTTATGTTCTTTTCCAGTTCCTCCATATTAAATTCCTCTTCCTCGTCTTTGCATTCCTTTCTCTCTGTATTGACTGCCTGTCTTGTATCGGTCCTCTCTATATTGTCTGACAGCAGCTCTTCAAAGTATTGCTTCCATCTTTCCATTATTTCATCTTCCTGCTTTAATATTTTTCCTTCTTTGTTATTTATATATGTAGCACTGTTGGTCTTTCCTTTTCTTATTGTTCTTAGTCTACTATAGAATATTTTTTTTCCCTCTGCAGCTTCGTTTTCTAATTTATTACCGAATTCTGCCCATTTATTTCTTTTCGCCTCTAATACTAATTGCTTCACTATTTTCCTTTCCTCCTTGTAACACTGATACGTTTCTCTAGTTTTTTTTTTGTAGATATTCCTTCCATTTTTTCTTTTTTAATCTCACGCTTCTCTTGAACTCTTCTGTTGTTTTCTCTGTTTCCACTCCGCTATATATAGATACACTTCCTTTCATCATTTTTTGCAATCCTCCCTTTTTTTTTTCGTTTCCGTTATTGTGAGTATGTCTATCTTATTTACTTCCTCCAGTTTCCTCCCACTGTCAATACCGATATTTTTGTTTCTAATTTGTCCATTCTAGTTTTAAGTTTCTTCTCCATTTGTTCCAGTCTTTGTACTACTTTATCTTCTTTTTTGTTGTCTGTTTTTTTTTCTTCCTTCACTATTTTTCCATGGACTGTATTGATCATTTTATCTAATACTTTCTCTATATTTTTTATTCTTTTTCCACTTCTTCCCGTGTTATCCCTTCTTGTCTTTTATTCCCCTCCTTAAATGCCCAAATTTCTCTTTGTATCATTGTAATCTGTTTCCTTATTTCCTCTGACACTCCGCCTGCCTTTTCTTCAGTATCTTCTCTTTTCGTCTCTCTCCTATTTTCATTCTTTTTTCCATTTTGTCATCCACCTCACTCATCACCATTCC